>VYZW01036243.1:66387-167105 GCA_013401315.1 Balaeniceps rex
CCAACTGGATTTAACTCCATTCACCACAACTCTCTGGGCTCGGCCATCCAGCCAGTTTTTCACCCATAGAAGAGTACACCTGTCTAAGCCATGAGCCGCCAGCTTCTCCAGGAGAACGCTGTGGGAGACAGTGTCAAAGGCTTTACTGAAGTCCAGGTAGATAACATCCACAGCCTTTCCCTCATCCACTAGGTGGGTCACCTGGTCATAGAAGGAGATCAGGTTGGTCAAGCAGGACCTGCCTTTCATGAACCCATGCTGGCTGGGCCTGATCCCCTGGTTGACCTGCACATGCCTGTTGAGCTCACTCAAGATGAACCGCTCCATAATCTTCCTCAGTACCGAGGTCAGGCTGACAGGCCTGTAGTTCCCCCGATCCTCCTTCCAGCCCTTCTTGTAGATGGGCATCACATGGGCAAGCCTCCAGTCGTCCAGGACCTCCCCTGTTAACCAGGACTGCTGATAAATGATGGAGAGTGGCTTGGCAAGCTCCTCCACCTCCTACAGCTCCCTCAGTACTCTCGGGTGGATCCCATCTGGCCCCAGTTACTTGTGAGTGTCCAGGTGGCATAGCAGGTCATTAACTGCTTCCTCCTGGATTATGGGGGGTTTGTTCTGTCTTCCAGCTCAGGGGGCTGAATACCCTGGGGATGACTGGTCTGACTAACTGGTTTTGAACATATATATTTAATAAGATGTTGGAAACAACAGAATGTGAACACCAAGGCAAAACTACCAAAGAAGGATACAAAGGAAAAGATCAGGACCTCATTATTAGGCTCGCTGATTATATTAATATTGACCATAGAAGTAGTCCTCTTTTTTAGGAATTAAAATATAAGTAGTTACTTTACAATTCCAAATTTCTTGCCAAAAAAGGTTGCTATATATTTCTATAAATTACAGTATTGATCCGTGCAGACAAAGGGTTCTTATTTGAATATTACAAATTATTTCATCAGATTACCAAAAAAAAAAAAAGACCATAAAGCTTTTAGTTTATAGAAATATAACTACAAGCACAAGATGTACATTTCTCACACTCTTACTGGAGCTCTGCAATCTACTGGAAAGTTGGGAGATTCTTCTTCCTTCTATATAAAAGTTCTAGATTTCATTGCCAAACTCCTGTTCGCTGTTTGTTATCACCAGCATGCTCAAAAAACATGAAGTCCTAAGAAGGAAACAAAAAACAAACAAAACAAATACTTCTTAAATGAGGTTCTTAGTTCAGAGATCTCCTGGTTGCTTTGCAATGTATTCAAAGCACCTTCCCCTCGGAAACCTCAGATGATGAGAAGAAGGTGGGGGCACCTCTCTCCATACCCCCATCACCTGTGTCTCTCAGAATAGGACACCCACAGAGAGAGAAAGAGGTGGTGAAAGACCTACATGGAAACTTTAAATTATCACTAGCCAAAGCTATGCTTCCTTTACTCAGGATTCCTGCCCTGGCTTTGTTCAACCTGACTCAGTCCCTTCAATCTTATCTCAAATTGGAGTCCATCATAATGGTGACTATCCTTAGTTTATTGTTTACATTTTTTGTGTCTGGAGTCCTGGGTTGCTTGCACTCACTAATGCTGTACTTCATGTACATGGTAGCACAAAAACACACACAGCTAAGGAAAACCTGGTTCGTGCACAGGGCTGTTAGAGGCTGGTGAGAACTTTCCAAACTCATGGTGTTTCACATGCCCCTTTCCTCCCCTTCTGCAGCCCTGCCAGCACAGAAGTACTGCACTTTTTGAAATGGTACCTGATGCTGAATTGCACAGGTAAGTGGAAACACGAGTGTGTTGCACACTATTTTCAAAGAGCAAAGTGAGCTGCGCTGCAGTATTTGACATGGCAGAGTCAGAGTGCAGCTGAAAAGCGCTGTATCGAGTTAGACGTGTTTTGCCTCCACAGAAGTCCCTGCCATTGGAAATGACTCCTCTGAGAGCATTTAATCCTGCCCAGCTCAGTGCTTCACATACTTCCAAGAAGGAGGGTCGGGAGGAACTGGCGGCAGCATTCAGCTGTCCAGTTCACCATCTCAGCAGGCTGCTCTGGCTTTGCATGGGTCTCTTGGCTATTGCTGATCTGCACTTTTCTGGTTTCACCTTCCACATAAACATGCTTGCCTCTGCTAATGTGTCTGTAAGGAGTCTTCCCTTTACAGGGTTTCTCAGTCCCATGACATATGAAGCTCTCCTTAAATACAGGTAGCACTTCATGTAGTCTAGAATAAGCTTATTTTCTGAAATAATTCTTTGTTTCCCTCTGTGGTTAGTTTTACACACAGCAAGTTCACAACAAGCTGTCACCCACTTCAAGGAGCTTAGAGTCAAATCCTTTACCAGCACAATATGAACATGGAGATGAAAAAGTCAGTTCATATTCAAGTATTAGTGAATGATGGACTTACGATAAGGAAGCAAGCACCGATCATGACAGCTTTCATTTTTACATTAAGGTCCATTGGGAATGTGATTCCAAAGTTATCTGCATCTGTAAAGGCTTCTTTCAAAAACCCAGTCCACTGCTTAGAAATCCTCCCAACAGTACAAGTCTCATCCACAGACTTCACCTAGTTTAATATAAAATTAAAAAAACAACATCAAATCTGTCATTCATAATATTCCCAAATCCTTTTCATGACAGATCCATTTGAAAGCTTCAGATTGTGTTATTTGAATTAATGCAGTCATTGAATGCAACTGTTTGTGCCAAAAGGCAACCCTGACTATCAGAAAGTCAGTCTTAAGTAGCACAGACATGAACTTAATTCTAAATCCAACTGTGGAGTTCAATGCTTTAATGGTGTTGGAAGACAGCTACCACACGCACGCACACACACTCTGCTGGAAGTGTTGTCTTTTAGCAAAGAGAGTGAATTAGTTTCTCCTGCCATGTGTCAGGAACTGCTCAAGTGAAAATGAAACAAATTACATTCTTGCGTTCCAAAGCAGAGATTAGCCCTTTGTCAACATTATGTTTCCTAAAGTTAGATCCAGTCTTCAGGGTCACATGAAAGACTAGTCCCCAAAATAAAATTATACTAAATTTGCCTCAGCAACTATTTAAATATTAAATGGTAGACTAGTATGTATCTACTACTTAATGGGTACGAAAATAACGATGCATTAATCACTATTATTTTTAAGCGAAAGTTGTAACTCTTCAGTCATTCAAATCCATATTTTAGGTCTAAATTATCTTGATTTACTTGGTCATTGAATCATTATTAAATGATTAAATGAGTGGCTATAGGAAATCATTTTAATAAATACCGGATACAGCTGAGAATAACATTTTTTTGTTAGGGCCTAACATAATAGATTCAAAAAGATTTTGCTGCTAAATATTTCAATTAAGACATTTGTGTGCAACCACATGGAATCAGTCTGATCACTGATGAGTGGCTTTAAGACATCATTTCTGGAAGTTTGTCTGGCTTATCTAGAATAATCTAGCTATCTAGGCAAGTGAGTTGATTACACTAGTATTAAAAGATTATGTACTAATTACTTAATGTATACTACAGTTCAGTTGACAGGTAATGTCAAGCAACAAACTACTATCAAACTACTATCTGAAAGAAGATACATACAAACCATTTTTAGCATTGCATACCTCAAAATGAATGTCCTCACAACAGCTGCAGACAACACATGGGCCGGTAATTTTCAGTACATCCATTCTTTTTTCATCTTGAATGGTAAACTTTGGCAGGCACGCATGCCAGTTCTGAACAACATAACCAACTGGTGTTCCTGGAGGTGCCTGAACTTCCAGCTTCACAGGAAAAAGAAAATCTCCACGTGAACGTTCATGATTTGATATGCTTGTTAGACAAAAGCACACAAACCAAACACAACTTATTTTTCCACAACAATCTGGCTTTCCAATGCATGAAGCTGCATGGGGTTTTCTGTGGACGTTTTCAGAAAACTGCAGGCAAATTGCAGACTTCATATGCAACTTTTGCTTTCACAGAAAACAATAAGATACTCCTAAGGCTGTGGAGCACACAAGCTATGCATCTACAGTAGAAAGATCAAAGTCTAGGGAAAGAAAGGCTGTGAGCATCCTGAAAGCATTCAGTGAAGACATTATGGGATGCAGCTACTACAAATCCCTCAGTAAGAGCTCTGAGTAGGCTCAGATTTGAGGTTTCAGAAGTCGTATCACCCCACAATTATTTTAATATTAAAAAAGCTCATCATCTCATGTGTTGAATTTCACTATAGCTTTCACAGCAGTAAAGTGAAAACTCCAGCTGCTGTTTTATGAAAGCTGTTGCGTAACTCTTACATCACAAGTCCATCTCCAGTGCAGATTTCAGCACTAGCCACAAGTTCTCTGATATGCTGTTGAATCAAATTTTTCATTAATGTAATCAGAAGTGGCCACAGTGAATCTAAGTGTTGCAGCACACTTGCTTCTTCCCAGACCAAGGACCCCATGCACAAATCCCACAGATCTCTCTCCCCACAACTCACAGGCAAAACCTGACTTGTTTCACCTCACCTCCTGATTCAAGACAAACCCATCTTAAAACTGCACAGGTGGACCATGTCCCATGTGAAGGAAGACGGTGAGAGGGAGCAACTCACCTCCTGCAAGCAGCAGGGAAAGCAGCACGAAGAACACCGGAGAGGTCTCTGCAGCGTTATCACCTCATGGCCCAGGTTGTCTGTAATCCGGAGGGTGAAGGGTCGTGATGGCCCACAGCAATTCCTGGTACAGCAGTCAGTGTCCTCTGCTGCAAAGTACACCCTTTGCCCCAGCGTGTTTTTGATTTCATATTTGTTGTTTGTTTCAAAGCCAGTCAAAACTGAAAAACAGGAACAGAACTGTTAAATTTCTGAGGTGCATCTGGTCAGAAAAGGTACCATGCTACCTCTAAAGCTACCCTTTGGGAAGGCAGGCCTCACTCAAAGTCTGTCAGAGGCAGCTACTGGCAAAAGGAAGCGGTGAGGAAGGACCCTCAAGCAGAGCAGCCTGATGGAGAAGTTCAGAGAGGAGAAGCCGCCATGAACATGGCAACACAGAAAGAGCACGGAGATGTCCATCAGACCCCTCCCACCGGACACGGACACCTACTGCCAGAGCAAGCACCACAATTATCAATAACACAGCATGGAAGATTCCCAGGGAAGAGCTGAAGGGATAAGAATTAAAGAAACTTGAGAATTTGGGGGTGAAGCAAGAAAAGGGCTCTAGAGGGCACAAATATGTTCAGAATGAGAAGGCCACAAAAAAAGCCTCGCAGTCAAGATTCACAGCAGCACAAACAGAAAACAACAAGAGCCAGGACAGAAATTTTGATTCATTTCTCTAACAAATGAAAGTACTCTTTGAAGCATTATGGAAAGAAAACACAGCAGCATTAAGTGTCAGCCGAGATGGATGGTCCATTTTATTTCTTCTATTTGAAAGACACTGATAACATGACTTTGATATTCTTAAAGTGAATGGACTGAGGGGAGCAGAAAGAAAGCTCAGTTCAGTTCGCTAAAACAGCAGGATTGCCTGGAAATGGGATCAGAGACGCATGCCAGTCTATGGAATTAGGTGGAGTAAGAGAGGACAGAAATCCTTAGGTAGGGAAGAGAGGCAAGTAGAAATCATGTGAATGAATAACATGGGAAATGTGTGACGTCAGCTATAATCAGCTACCAACATTAGTCACATTGCTATGCATCTTTTAAGATATAGAACCTGCTTAAAATCCTCTGCCCTCTTATTTTCTCCTTCCTATCTTCCACAACCTCTGCAGGAATCAAGACAGATAACAGAGGCAAGAAAGAGAAAGGTGGCGATCCACCTTAAATACATAGTGTCAAAGAAAGTCTAAATTTTACCGTTCTTGGGATTATTAGATTTAAACATTTCTCTGCTATAATTACTTTGCACTTACTCTCAAGAAGTTCAATTTGCTGATGGATTAATATCTGGTCAACCTGTTCGTGGTTGAAAAATGAAACAGAATAAATAGTTAACAAGTTGTAACTAAGAGAAATCTAGTTTTAAGCAGCATTGCTGTTTCATTTCAGAATGCAGATTTATGGATCAATACATTGTCTAGAGGCAGATCATCTACCGGTAAAGCTGTGGAAGTAGCTCACGTCCTGCCTGTCCTGTCGTCTGTCCATTTAGCAGAACAGTGTTTCAGAGCACCAGAGCAGATGGCAGAAGTTGTGCCCAAGCTGGTCTCGTCACAAGCACACAGCACTAATGTGCCTGTGCTTTCAGGACTCCGGGTAGCTCAGCTACACAGCCCGACAGAGTCTTTAACATCACATATCCCAGATGCCCACCTCAGGAGTCCATACAGACAAAAGCAGGAAACTGAGAAATTTTAGAGCAGAAGTTCAGCTACTGCTCAGCTCCGAGTGAAACTGAGGAAAAATCAGCCTCTCCTCACTGGTGCTTTTTTTTTTTTTTGAGCAATTTGCAAAACTAGCAACAATACATCAGTGTTAAGCCTTGATATTTGTTCCCAGTGATGAGATGAACTGTACTTTTATAGTACCAGGATACACTCTGTAATGTGGAATCAATTCTTATTTTGCTATTAGCATTCTCTAGGTTGTGAAGTCTGACTAGCGCCTCTCCTAACGACATTATGAAGAGGTGTGAAGAAAGCATCATGTGGAAAATTAAGCACCTCTAATGTGCTACAGTTGCCCATATTATATATATTTATTACAGACCTTGCCAAATCACATTACATCTCACAAACAGTAGCTTCAGAAATGGGAAGGATGTATGGTAGCCCTGTGCTCCCAGTCCTTCAGCATCTCACTTGGCAGGAGAGTACTCCGTGAAGTGCTTGCAGCCATAACAGGCACCTCCACACTCAAACGTGCATCAATCACATTACAAAAGGCTTCATTTAACAGCCCAAAAGCAGCAACCCACACAGCTGCAACAAAGCCAGATGCTTTTTTTAGCTTTTTCACGGATGCAGGCTGCTTCTCAGGTGAATACCTGTCCTCTGGGGAAGGAGGAAGGGTGCAGGTACCTGTGTGAGGTATTCCAGTCCAGGAGGGCAGTTGGGAAGAGGAGGAGGGACAGGCATCCAGATTGTCCCGTCCTTCACGATGGGCTGGTTCTGGATGGCTGGAACAGCAAGTCCAGCTGGGACTCCCATGGCCTCTGCCTGGAAGCCATAGTTGTCCACGCTTGCGACACCTGGTGTGGTAGAAGACATGCAGTTGTGAAACTTAGATGTTGGAAAAGAATTGTCCCATGGATGTTCAAAGGATTAATTTGTTCACTATTTTGAACTATGAAGATCCTTATACCTACAATGTATTTCAGTTATGAATACCACAATTTTCACAAAGGAAGTTACACTGGATTGGGATGTTCTAATCCCTCCAGACAAAACCAAACAAAATAAATAAATGCATCATTCTTGAATATACCAGAAATTTTATTCACATAAAGATAGGCAATTCAAAAATTAGAAATAAATAAATGAAGGTTATTTCTAAGTAGAGAAGACACAATACCTTAAAATACATGAAAATATTGGCATTTGCAAGTTGTCAGTTGAGCAAATGAGGAATTTTAAGACAAAGTTTTCCTGGAATTATACCTTCTACTTATGTGATAGGAAATGTCCTTTTAGCAAAGTTAACCTGCAGTTTTCAAACCAGATTAGTGTGATCTAAAAACTGCACTTTCCCATTTGTTTAGTGGATTCTCTTTCAAAACTCAGGAAATCCACAACTCTTTCATGGAGGAGGTGCGTAGTAAAGGGGGAAATAGTCCCACATTTTGTGAATGCCAAGTAAGTCTTCTCCAGTTAGCGCTCAATAAGAAACACCAGCTCTCATGAAGCACTTGAGGGTCTAAATGCTCAGCACCCCACCAGATGGCACACGCAGCACTTACCTTAGTGCTCACAACCCATCCCACAGTGCCGGGCTGTGCGCAGAGCCCTGCCTTGCCTGAGTACGTCCCGCAGCAACACCGTCTTTGCTACAGAGATGCTTTATGACCTTGTAGCTGAAGCTGCTGAAGTTGCTATTGAAAGTTACAGACTATATATAAAAAACTATATTTTTTTCCCTCATTTAATACTTTCCTGGTAGGCAGACTGGCTTTCAATCTGATGCAGAGGAATTTTATATTTTACTCAAAGGCAAGCACAACACAGAAGCCACAAAGAGTATTTTTGTAGGGCTGTACAAAGAGAAATAGTTTGAGATACTGACTTGTATATTAATCTTTGGCTCAAATCAGTTCAGCACCAATGTTTCACATTACATTACAATACATGGACTGTTACATGTGAAAGCTCACGCTGTGGCCATAAGCAGGACAGTACCTCAGGTGATGTACACAGCTGTGGCTTAAAACTCATAGGTGGCAGGATCACTCACCCCAGAGGAGGATCCACCCTTATGGAACACAAAATCACTTTTATGTCTGAGCACAGGCTTTGCACACAAACTGACTATCTACTGCTATCGTGTGTAAGTGTGTGCACATACAATTATTCAAAACGAAAAATGCTCCCCTGACCTTCATCACACAGGCAGCACGTGCTCATTCCACGCTGAAGCTAACTGTACTTACAGACCTCAGAGTGCCTTGCCACAAGATGCACAAGCTTTAACTTATGAACAGCACAGTAACTTAGGCCAAACTTCTTGCACTTTACGCAACTTATGCTTTGAGCCTGATTGTGATTTGGTTCTTCAGAAAGCAATTAGTTGCCAGAACATGAGAAGCTATTTAGGAGTGCTGCATTTTGAATGTGGAGCAGAAAATGAGATAGAGGAGAAAAGCAAACGAGCAAAAGCATAAGGTATAACCACATGCAAAGTACAGCAACAGAGTAGGAAACAGGAACAGAATACATGGACCGGCAGAACTGCAAGAGGAAAACAATTCTTTCTTCAGTTCAGGATTTCTAGAGAAAAATAAAGTGAAATAGTGAAATAACATGTTAATTAAGAAATCTGATCATCAGCAAGAAGCTGCCACACATTTATTGCTTTGCATCAGTAACACCTCCCTAAGAAACTCCCCACCGTGACCACTGAGGAACATCCAACATTTTTAATTCCTACCACTGTTGGTACTGCTCAGCACATACTAACATGTAGCACCAAGAAGGAAAGATGACTTTTCAGCAAAACAGAAATTAACAGAAACTCTACAGAATTAACAGCAGAAAAGTAAATCAGAGATGGTCACCCTTGTGAAACCTCCTATTTCCCATGCTTATTTCCTGATGGTATAGCAGATCTGTAGCCAAGCAACCTACCTTGGTAAGTCCCAGGTGCATGCTGAGGGTAGCCATAGGGGACTTGATTTCCTGGTGCATAGTTAACGTTTGAAAATCCAGGTGCTGGTGCAGGTTTATGTGCTGGAAAAATAGAACATACGCTCTGAGTATTGCTTATTTCCTCCTACCCCAGGGTGAAAGATCCCCAACATCACCTCCTTTTTCAGAGGAGACACATAACAAAATTAAGCAGCTGTTTTCTGTGTAGCAAAAACTGTATAACAAGCTCATATTTATGCACAATGTGTATATTAAACATCAGTATAACTTAAAGGAGTTCTGATCCTTGAAGAGCAGAAAAAAGGCAGGTATTGCACATGATGTCATGAAGATGTTGCACAACCACAGAATCACAGAATCATTTAGCTCGGAAGAGACCTCTTGAGATCACCTAGTTCAATGCCTGCTCAAGCAGGGTCAGTTCACTCTCTGCCGGGCCAGAGGTGCCTCTATTCATTTATATTTAGAAGGAGGCTTTAATTCAAAGAATTGCTAGGGAACAGACAGGCTGCCCTCCTGTACAGAAGAGACTGGTAATGAGCTGTTCTCTACTGTATAAAACATTTTCTCCCAATTTCTTCAAGTTAGGACTACACTAATGCCTCACCAGCAGACTCACAGGGTTATGGATTTAGAAACATTTACCAAGTTCCGACTGTAAGCAGAAATAACTTGGATTTCAAGATTATTTATTTATTTATTTTATTTAACCTCAGAAATCAAGATCTGAAAATGTAAGCTATATGTTTTGTAAATGATTCATTTCTAAAATGTAAATTATTGCAATTTAAAACATTCATACATATTTCATAAAATTAGAAGGTAAGCTAATAGGTAAGCTAATATTGCTTGAAAACCTCGGAAGGACTCATCTTTGATATTAACAAAAGATGATATTTTGTTTATATTTTACTCACCTTGCATTGCCGTGGATCTGCTTATAATTGCTCTGCAAAACAACATTTTTATTTCATTTTTTTAAATATATAATTTCACACAAGAGTTATTCAGAGTTCTCTATTTATTATTGCTAAAAGATACTTGACTGTCTAAACTGTATAGGAAAGTTGAATTATAAATACGAGCTAAAATTAAATCTCTCAGCTCCTTCTAGGCTATGTCTCCACCACAACATAAGTCTGAATTATCTATGCCTTCATTCATGCTTTGAGTATCCTGAAATCATCCTCAACTCAGAGGAAAGCATCGGGATGTGCAGTTATTTCATTGCAGTGCAGGACTCCACTGTGCAGCCATTCAGAAACATCATGCAATTCATATGAACAAATGACTGCAGTATTTTCAGAGTAACTGGTTTAGTGTATTGATGTTGACTGCAAAACCTGCTTGGGTAAATCCTGGAGCAGCCATGATGCCACGCTGCCACCTGTTCAGTTCTTTATGCTACCCCACTTCTGCAGTGGTACTACTAAATATCACGTATCCAATTTTTGTCTCCACACGATAATAAAGGGTGGGCTTGCACATATTCTGCTTCCACAGCAGAATATCATGAGTGAAAAGGCCAACTGCTTGTCTTTTTTCTTTCTACTCTTCCAGGGTTGCCAAAAGGAGTTAAAAAAACCCCAGAAAGAACATTTACTGATGCCAGCATCAACCTTGAGAGATACTCCTTTCAGTCTCTGGGGTAACGAGAGAAGCAAGACAATGGCAGCAACTTCTATTAAAGACAGAGGTCCAAAATAGCCAGGAGATCCATGAGTGGAAGTATAAAAAAGAATGGTACAGGAGCTCCTTTTCATAGGATCAAAAGCTTTAAAACAAACAATAAACCTAGTTATTCTTTAAAAAGAATGCAGTTGAAGTTAAACTAGTACTATATTTTGTCTGTTATGGTTCTTCCAACTAGTTCAGTTCAATTGGAAGCTGGGAATGAAATTGAAACTGAAAACAGCTCCTTCCTGCTTTTTGCTGCCAGAGTAAAAGCAGATATCACAGGAGGATGTTTGATGGTTCTGCGGTGACATAGCATCTAGCTCACTTCCCAACTCATACATAACATCCTCTTTGTTTAATAAATTGGTCTTAAAGTGTTCCTTTTTTAATATATTTTTTCTTCTACTTTACTAACTTTACTAACAAAGCCACCATCCTGTTTTACGTACTTTAGTTGGATTCTGGTCCCCATATGAATACAGGTTTTAAAAAAGTAATAGGAAATAATTTAAAATTATACATCTAATTTAAAAATCTGAAAGAACACATTCAAATTACATAACTTAAACCTTGTTCTCGCAGTTGATAATACAGAGTGACAAGTTTAATATATGACCATATTAAAATATGTTGACAAAACCACAAATTAAAGATGAATTAAAAAAACGTTATTTAAACTAGCAAAAGATCAGTTTATACTGTGAGATGTTCCAGCTACCTAAACTTCAGTGAAATACTGAGAATTACAACTGAACCCTTTGGCAAAGGGAGAGTAGAGACAGAATCATATGATTTATTTAAAAGAAAGGCTTTATAGTAGCCCAGAATCTTTTTTCTCCCTACAACCACACATATACACCGCTGTGAAATCTAGGATTTAGAAAATGTTGATATGCTCTATAGCTAGAAAAGCAACAAAGATTTTACAAAGTTCAACTCCCATTTCATCAGACACGATGATAAAGAGAATAGTTAGGATTATTTCTTTTATTAAAATTGTCTCTTTTCTTCTATTGCTTTTCATCTAGACTCCTTCTACTGCCTCCAATTCAGTCACCAAGATTAACACATTGTCTGTCATGCCCTGCTTTTCATCTGAATAATTTATAAAGATTGTGAAATAACATGAAATTCTGAAATAACAAAGGAACAAGGAACAAAACCTCACTTTTGTCAACCTTTATATTGCACAATATATTGTTCAGCCACGTTGTTATGCATGGGGAACTTGCCACCTTGTGAAACCTTAGTCAAGAAACTGTAGTAATGGGAAGACCAGTCACTTAGAAACATGTTGGTTCCAGCTGCTTGGGTTACACAGAGCAATGATTTGAAGCCTACATTTTAATTTCAGTTTAACAAAATGAGGCTTTACATGCTGCTAGGTGTTACTAGTTCTAGTAACAGTTTCAAAATAAATATAGGGAACAATCATTAAACGTTACTTACTTAGCAGGGAAAAGTAAGGATATTTGCATTTAGCTCCCACTAATACAAAAGAGGAAGAATGCTATTTCTTTGTAATGGAGTTAAAATTCCACAGAATTAAAGAAAAAAAGGGAAGAAAGTGCTTCAGCAAGTAGAAGTCCATTGCTGAATTAAGTTTGGTTCAACAAAAACAGTAGCTGCATGAATCCCTTGGGCTACACTGGCCGCATGCTGCAACCTGAATTCACAACATAAATCAAGAGTAAGTTGTGTTGGACTGAATAAGCTGGCCATGGTGTTCCAGAAGCAGCGGCTGTATATCTCTGCATACATCTTATAAAAAGCTTTACAAGGCCCAGAGCAGTCTGATCTAAATTTGAATTTAGGCTGGCTTTAAGCAGAGGAATGGACCAAATGACCTCCAAAGGTTATCCTTTCCAACTTAAATTATGCTAGGATTATAAGGGTCCTTCACATTTTATTACATCAGCTGAGGTATTTGCTGATGAAACATCCCCCAAAATCCCCCAGCTGGACTGCTGAAGGGCGAGAGGAAGGTGGGAACCAGGCTCCAGCTCCCAGCACCTCACCCCTCACTGGGGCTATTTTGGGTTAGGGCTACGCAAGGGAGCCTGTGCCAGGAAAAGCCAGCGAGTTTTGCCCTTTCCTGACAGATTCCCATAGTAAATCATAGCCCTGGGTCCACTCTCCCAAAGGGAGTACAGAGGAGGTATATCCTCTCCTCTCTGGAGGAGGGGGCATACCTGGGTTCAGCTTTACACAAGGGAAAGCAGAAGCGGTTTTGCTAGCAGAAAGGAAGAACCAGGGGAACTGGGCACGCTTCATGCAAAGCGGCTGTCTGGTAATGAAACGCCCTTATGAAATACAGCCTCTGGATGGCCTGAGGTCCCCCGGTTCCCCTGCACACTGGGAGTGGGAAAGGCAGGTGCTGCCTGCCACTGCGATGGAAACACACAGCTTGAACCCTGCAGCATGGCTTCCAACCTCAACCACCCCAACACAGAGAGGAAATGAAAGGCAAAAGAACTGCCCTCCTGCACACACATACACACACACACAAAACGGTCCTTTGACTGCCAAGAGCAGCCATTCAGCTGCGGGTTAGCAAGCTGACAGCAGACCCCCACAGCTCATTTGCTGTACTGCTCACGAGAGAAAGGAACTCATATCAAGAATTCTCATTCTTCATGCCCTGCCCCTATATGTTGTATTATCTAGAACCCATATTTGCAGCCTTCCTCCTCACCCATAGGAGTTCCCAGACTTTTTGCCTTTGCTCTCAGAAGTAGCAGGTCAACTGCTGCGATAGCCTAAACCCTCTCACCCAGCACCAGCACACCCAACCGGTTCCTCACTTCTTCCTTACTTTCTTGAATCATTACTCAAATGGGCAACATGGAAGCAACCCTCAGAGGCATCCAGGTGCCCAGGCACAGTGTTTTTCCCCCTCCAGGAGTTTTGAGCCCAGGCACTTAAGGACAGCCAAAAACTTTTGGAAAGGAAATCAAGGAAATAATTCCAAAGGAAGTCAGAACAAAGCTGTTCTAGGTCAGAGAACAGTAAGGAAATAACATCCCTAGATTGTTCCTTTTTAAGGACTGGCAGAATGCCCATGTTTCTTTTCAGTCACTTTCTCATTTTCAGAAGTGCATTACACAGCTGCATCTCCCTTACCCTGATGCATGTCAGTAGATACGCTGCAACTGATTTAGAAAGGTTTTAATTCAGTTAACCACAGAGCTTCTGCTTTTATCAGAAAAACAGCATACTAGCATGACAATCAGTTTCGTTTCTTATCCAGCTCACTAAGACTGCCAAGAACATATTAACATACACCCCCAAGCACAAACATCACACATAGTGCCATCTAAATACCAAGCCAGGCCCTTTCCAAGAAGGTTTATGATTCAAAAAACAGACTTAGAAAGCCAAATAGTCACGAGGCATGCATTAGTTCACCCTAGCTAGCTTTGTGGCACTTTTCATCATCACATTATATTAGACTATTCAGCCACTGGATTTTAACCTTGACTGCTGGAGAAACAGTATATTTAAAAATAATCTAGTTGATCTAATTAAACAGGTTATTTTCTGCTAAAGTTAACAAAATAACCTTCAGAGAATTAATGAAATGAGCTCTAAGTTGACATAAAATTATTTTGTTCTGATGGAGTAAAGGTACCCTCCCCCCCTTACATAGGCATTGCTCTTGAAATCTGGGAGTCCCAACACCTGAGAGCCAAAAAAACAGGTCACACTCTGAGCATCCAGCCTCGCCAAGACGAGGGCACGTCTAACGCTGCTTACTTCACTGCTGGGTGACAGGACCACCATTGCCTGAACCGTGCCTGCTGCTGTCAACTCTCTATAGCAGGGCTTTCCCAGGACAGCCTTGGCAGCAAGATCTTTCCTTAAACCAGTCTTCACAAGCAAGTTCTTTTGCCACCTCTAATAACTAACTGTCGCTAAAGAGAGACATTTTCTAACTTAATGCACTGTCCCAAACTGGAAAATGTGGCCCTCCTAATCATCAAGTCCTTTTCACGGCCCTTCTAATCATTAAACATGCCTGCGATGAAAAAAAAACAAATAGATACCTGAATAGATAAAGGAAATCGCATACAGTAAAGAAACCATTCACGGCAAAGAATACCCGGTGTTCCCAAAGCCGAGGCGGCGTCCCGCACGGAACCCCGCTTCCAGCCGCGCCGGATCCCTCCGCCACCGACGACCGCCGCTCTGCTGCCCGGCGCCCGTCCCCGTCCCGTCCCGGCGCCTGCGGAGCATCCAGCGCTGCGGGGCGGGAGCTGCCCGGGGCCGCCCGCGGGGGGCGCGATGGGCGGGCGAGCCGGGGCAGCGCACGGGCGGGGAGCGAGGGCGGTTTCTGGTTTGCAGTAAGTAACAAACCACGTTGAAAAACCCAGACCGGAAAACACGGGTGGCCTGTTCCCGCAGCCTTCCTCCGGCGCCTGGCCCTGCAAGGGGCTCCGCCACCGCGGGGGGCACCGCCTGCGGAAACGCTGTTGACTCCTTTAACCGCTTTCTTTTGCTATGGCAGTGGAATAGAAGGTCAAATATTTTCCTAAAATTCAGTGATGCAGTATTTCTAGAAGGTTTTCTTGCAAAGCCAGATATTTAAGGTGGTAATGCCACTCTCAGTATAACTTCTACAACTAAAATAACACTGGTGTTCTTTCATAAAGGAGGTGTGCCAGTTCAAACTTGCCCAAGTAACTATTGTCTTTTATATGCATATCAAATGATTATTCACAGTAAAGTATAATCCTAAAAAACTATCTTCGGTTTCCTGTAATCTTTACGCTATCACCTTCTCCCGTATGGCAAAGTGTGAGAAAAAGTTTCCACTGTAACCTGAATGTTCAGCAATGTTTCTGTGAAATATCTGTCAACAGAAGAAAAAAAAAACCCAAAACTAAACCTTTGATTGGTGCTTACCCTGATGCACTAGATCTGAAAGATTTCCTGAAAACACAGGTGACTTGAGGAAGTGATTACCTTATCTTTGGTTCATTCTGATGCCTGATACCACTTTAATACTTATCAGTATGATACTATTTGGAGAAATACAGACAGTGCCGTGGATTCATATTGCTCAAGGAAACACATTTTAAGTCTGAAAAGCTCCAAAGTTTCCGAAAGTTTCCTATAACTTTTAAAGTTTTTTTTATTTCAAAAACATTTGCCTCTAGGTAGCTACCCCAAAAATGAGTCTTACAAAAAGGGACTGTTTCATGATGCAGAATCCAGACGTACGTGATTGTGAGAACTGGGGTAAGGGATGGGGGCACCTATTAGTTTGTTTACTCTTTTGATAACAAATTTAACCACACAAGGTTAAGCCCAGGAAGGACAGACAATACTTTAATTTAAAATCTGACTGTATACAAATACATTTTGTGCGTGGTCCCAAGTTTACTGTACTTTCCTGGTTCCATGTAGGGTCTGTGGAGCCACTCACCATCCTTAATCCATTAGCAGCCCTTTGGTGATGAAGAATGGGGAGGCCCAAAAAGAGAGTACCAGGAGAGCTGCTGAAGGTGTTTCATGTAAATGCTGCTGGAGTTTTGGACCCAGATGGTCACTCTAAAACAAAGGCTCATCAAGGTTTCTGTTAAATAAGGTTTACCATAAATTTATTTTTTTAAAAAAAGACATACTGCTATATCTCAAAGTGGCCCATTTGTTGGTGGATTTGTTGTTGGATCATGTAAAATTAAGACAGGGAAGCGTTAAATCCCTCACTTTCAGCACAGCTTTTTAAGAAAGAAGCTACTTTATTATAAAATAGGTTGTATATTTCAAATATTTTCAGGTTAAAGATGACCAAAAGGTGCAGTTAACATCAATGTTGCATAGATAAGCCATGAATATATTGAACTGAAACGCTTGGTAAGGGTCATTGTAGATGTACGCAATGCTTGTTGATCATCATAAAATGTTCCATATTGCAGAGGTTTGGCTTGTGGACACATTAAGTGTCACTGTTAAGATTCACGTGGAAGGCCGGTTGTCTACAAACATAGTCTATATTTTTACTGTAATAGGTTGTCATTTACATATTAATGAATTTTTAATCTTTAGATTCTATAAACCAAATTAAATTCTAGATTTTTTTCTAACACATTACAGTGAATAGCAGAATATTTTCCTAAGTTTTAAATCTAATACTTAATTCTCCTGCTAGTTTCTTCAATGTTTTTGGTTCCCAGACCATTCAATAAACATGATAAACTGAGCTTTAAAAAAAAAAAGAATTAGGGTCTTTTAAACTTCTGTTCATACTGTTGAAAGCCATGTCTTTCATTCTTCAGAAGCCTTTGGATATTATTACATGTACAATGTGTACAGGTGCAGATAAAACCTAATGAGATGCAATATGCAAGCCTTATTTTCAGGATAGCAGAATTATAGAACAAAGCAAAGAACAGTTCTGTTCTGTAAAAGGATCTAAATAATGGATCTATGGTAGCAAAATGCAGTTTTGATATTTCCATCTCTAGGCTGCCACTATCCTTTTCTTTCATTATACATTCCTACTCCTCAAGGCTTAGGACTACTTCCAGACAAGTACTAGTTACCTATGAAGAAGGTAATCCTGCCTGATAGATGAGTAGAAACAAAAATGTGTGATGTTTTCACAAGAAGGGAAAAAGATAGTCTGCTCCTTCTGTCTTAGGGACTAGCTAGCTAAGTCTTAAAATCATTTGATCACAGTGTCAAGGGGGCTGTAGTATGTAGCATCATTCTGAAATATAAGATATTTCAGATGGCATCAAATACAAGCCCATTGCTCAGACAGCACAACAAATAGAGTTACCTCTTCACCAGATCCCACAGCTTTGAATGGCTTTGCAGCAAGTTATTAACTGCAGTTCACCTTGAATTGCATGTTATATACCTTGAAGTAACAGATGAAGAATTGAATGCTCAGAAGTTAGAGGGCCTAAATTAGAGACTTACAGTAAGAAGGCCAGCACCAGTCCTGATGGCTTCTCCGGGAATACCAGGGGCACAGGGAAGTTCTCATGGCTAACTCTGAAGGATGAAATTACCTTGTCTTTAGGAAAGAATGGTTCTGAAAACAAAATATGAATCTCACTCCACTCCAAGATAGGATGCTAGAAAACAGTATGAAATTCTGTCCCAACTATCATCTCTTATCACCTACCCAATTAGTAGGCCAGTTTTCCTGGTCTTTAGACGATTGCACTCAGCTACACTGAGGGCTGAAAGTTTGACAAATTGCTTCCTGAGTTTTGAACTTTTTCCTGGTTTTGAACTTCCATAGACATAGCTGAGAGCAGCCTCGTCAGGAAATAAAGTGAAATTGCTGAGGGGTTTGGCGAGCTGCACAGCAGAGGTCCACAGCAATCCCAAATTAGTGTTGTATCACATGAAATCATCCAAACTGCATCGCTGACGGAGCTGCTTGGTGTGCTGCATGCCTTGCAAAGCCTCCCTGCTACCATCAGGGAGCTGGCCCATGATGCCGATGCTAGCTGTTTGAAACCTTAGATACATCTGGAAAAGTTGTAACACATTTTCTGGATTGCCCTAAATTCAACCTTGTAATAAAATTCAGCAGAAAGGAGCAGTACCGATGCAGTCTGCAGCCTCCCCTCGCCGGCAGCCAGCCAGCCCGCTCTCCCAGCTCTGCCTCCCGGAGCTAGAGCCACACGTTTGAATGGGTGCCAGGGCAGCAACAGGGCTTGGCTGGGCTTCAGCTCATTCCTGTAGCGAAGTCAAGCCCTCAGAAGAATGATGTTATGATGTTGTTGATACTGAAGTCCGTGCTGTTTACAGATCCACATCTTTAATATCCACTCAAAAAAACCCCGAACCCTCTATCAAAATGTATTACTCTGTTCCAATGGAAAAAAAAACAACCCAAAACTAACTAACACTTTCTTTTTTAGGGCCTTTTTTTTCCTCTCACAGAGTAGAAGGGCAGAAAGGACATTGTGTATCTGATTGTGAAATGCAAAAAATTTCTAAAGATTACTTAGCTTTTCTCTTTATGATCTTTACTTTTTCCATCTCCAGACTTAGAATATAATATATATAATACATGCATTATAGAATATAATATAGAATATAATGGAATGTATTTCCCCCCATCCATCAAAAGATTTTGGCTACACAAAATTTAAGCAGTATGATAAATATTTAAATTGTGACATGAAGTATACTGGGCTTTTTCAGTAATTATACTTCTCAGCAAGACATTAATTTTTAATTTTTATCCATGGAATACCTGGTTACATACCTACATACAGGTGATAACTCCAAGCTGTGTGTCCACCTTGAAAGGAAAATAAATGATATTTGAAACAATTTTACCTTGCTTATAAGGCACCACCTCAGGGAAAAAACCATATTCATGCGGACTCCATAGTTACAGCAACAAGAACAAACAAATACAGAATTGTCTGGGAAAGAAAGCACTTGGAGCAACTTGGCTCATGTCCTGATTGCAGTGTCAGTGAACTAACCTTCTGCATCCTTCTCTGTACATTTGCGTAGTCCATACTGGAGCTGCTGGTGTCCATGTATGTCTTCACAAAGTAAGCTGTACTTAATCTAAACCAGACAAATCTGATCATGGTAATTTGTGCATGCATGAATCCCAAGACTGGGAATTAAACTTGAATCGTCAATAAAGAAAACAGAAATGAGTAAGTGCAGGTCACTTTGTAGCTTTACATACTCTGTTGTCTTTTTCTTCTAACTCCCAAAATAAGGTCTCCATTTCAATATTCAACTTTCCATAAGCAAAAAATCTATTATTCTAGCCGTGCACTGAATTTCACCTAGACACCGGATATGACAAGGATTTGGGGATTTTATTTTGCTGGTTTCCTCAGGTACATAAGAATCTAATCTAAAGCTGACTAGCATTTTTCCACGCATCTGCATTGAGTCCACTAAGAGGATTAATACCAGACACCAAGAAATAGGTTTTAAACACTTTTTTAAGAAATACGTATAGAATTATTTTGACATGGTTAGGAAATTAGAAATACATGGTAGTGTTTGATACTACCTCTCCTTTTTTTAACAGGAATCAAACAGTTATATTTAGCTCAGTTCAGACTTATACACAGAAATTTAAATTCTATTGCCCAGCAAACATGACTGTTTGACACAGGGATAAATGTTATTTCTTACATGAAGTTATCTTCATCTTATCAAAGAGAGCAGATATAGCAGCGTATCTCTTCCTGTTCCTTTCAGGCATTTATCAGTAGGAAAAAACCTATTCACCTGTGGTGGCAGGAAAAAAGATGCCGTGATTCACACAATACAAAGTAAATTATCGGCCTTTGCTATATCAAATAATGCTCCACTCCTTTTCTTATCCAACTAGGATCACTGGTGTTATGACTGGCAGTCAGAGCTTTTCTCTTAGATCAGTGGGTTGAAATGCTCAGTACCTTTTTATTTCCCCCAGCGAGCAGATTTGATCAGTGCCACAGGGGAACCCCTTAAACATTTGGAAGAGAAGTTGGAATTGCTTCAAAAGAAGTGAGAAAGAGACCACGCTCCCAGTAATTTATTCTTTAGGTTTAGCACGTGTAACTGAAAAGAAACATTATTTGTAGATTCTTGACCCCATTTTCTAGGTATGTTGCTTATGGTCTGCATATTCAGAATATTACTTACTACGGCTTCAGCTTCTGATCCCCCCGACTCTGGCACCCATCTGATCCAACACCAGAAATGGGATCAGCTCCTCCACCAGCTTCTGACACAGAGGTCTCAGTAACCTGATTTGCTGGATGGAGTTGCGTTGGCCAAAGAAGCTGTTGCCTTTCTTCCTGATATCACCTAAACAGCTCCGTTTCCCTTAGTGCTCAGGCAGTACGGTGTTTGTGATGGAACATGGGAGGAAATTCACTCACGGCTGTACACAAGCAGCCAACAGCCTTTGTGCAGTTTCATCCGTGTACAACTGCACTGAACCTCAAGAAAGGCCTTGTTTCATGCTGCAGGAAGTAACGGCGATTACCGGCACGTTTGCCATTGTGCCTGCGCACATAACCCCACAGAAGAGGAGAACTCACTTCTCTGCGTTTGTGGTCTGGAAAGCAAACCCAGAACAGCAAGCAGCCCTGGCAGATGCAGAGAAAGATTAGCTGTGAGTAGTTGTTGTTGTCTTAAATACAGAAAAGACAGAGGATGTGAGGTTTGAGGCGCAATACCCCCCAGACAAGGGGTACATTGTTTTTCTCCTGTCTCCCACCCCTCACTTGTGCACAGCTCTGAAAGGCTCGCGTCACTCAAACTGCGTATGCAGAGGAATGGAAAAGGTGCTGACCGAGTCCAGGTCCTTCGGTTTGTGACCTAAGATTTAGGGCCTGCCAAGCAGCGTTTGGACGTGTGCATTGTAAAATCCTTCCATCCCTCCGCATGGAAACTGCTGCAGGGACAAGGCAGGACGGAGTAAATTGGAGTCTGTTATCATCTGGGGATGACGGGGCAAAAGTGAAAGTGAACAACATCTTGGTGAATACAGAAGGAGTGGTAGATCCTGACTGTACCAGAGATCGCAGTATTGGCTGCTCTGTACTGTACAGGTTTTGCTGGCAGAGACCACACAATTTACAATCACACAAAGTGCGCTTCTAAATGATAAGATTTGCACAATACTTAGAACTTGCTGGGAGAGTCTGGGCTTTAAAAGGCTAACCCTAGTCCTCCCACCTCCAATTATTCACATTTTAGGAAATTTATCCATAATCAATATGTTATCTTCCTTTTTGCATTTATACTACTTCTTGTATCCAAACTAGTAGCGATTTTGAAAGCAGATAGGTAAATAATGAAATGTTCCGATGGGCAAAGTCTACATTTTGATAAAACATGATGAGTCTAATATCAGACCACCACCAGTGTGTGAGACATGATGTACACGTAGTAAAAGGCAGTTTAAATCCAAACATTTTTAAAAGTAGATAAATTACTATTATTATTTCTTTGATGTGGAACTGGGGCAAATGGATTCCATCGTGCTAACAGCTGACAGGCATCCAGCATCTCCTGAGTCCCAGTGTATCTCCCTTTTTTGGTTCGGTAATTAGGCCTTCACTAAGATAATAAAAAATGTATTCATGAAACCAGAAGAGGCAGCTAACACATTATCTCTGTATTAAAGATTTGTAACTGTGGTAACAGGACTGTTAGCTTATTTGATTTCATTTAACAACATCAAGTCAGTCATCAAGTCTGCAGTCTAACAAATGAGTTTTAGGTTCTCCTTTGAGAGGGAGACTGGGTGAAAATGGTTTTAGTCTTGTAATATCTTCGTTAGTTCACCATCCAGATAGCAGGATCGTACAGTTAAGAGTTCCAAACCCCATAAAGCAGCAGTCCTTATATTTTTACAAATACTGACCAACAACGTCTCCTCAGGCTGTCACTAACAATCGTGACAATAATTTAAACAGGAAAAGCAATTCCCACAGTGGACTGTCAGCCATCATCATCAGTCTTTCCTCAAGATATGTGAACACAAGGGGAAAAACTGAACAACAATAGAAACAATACAAAATATTTGATTTTGCTACCAAATGTTTTTGTGCCAAACCAATTTCTTTCTTGAAATTGGTTTGGCACATTGACTGAGAAGGAGGCTAAATAAAGTTTTACTGCTGCTGGTCATACAAATTTTTGAATGTCAGCACTGCAGATGAACTAGCATAAGCCGCTTTAGAGTTGAGAACCAGGATACAGGGAGGAAAAGAATAACTCAACATAAAGAAATAGGCCATTACAGTTTACAGCATTTAGGATTAACTGTGCTACCAAGAGTTTAAAATGCAGCTTGTGTAAATCCTGTTTTCTGCCAAGGGATACTGATACTGCAAACATATTTATAGGCAACATTTTCCTAGGCATGATATTTTTTCCTAAAATGTGTAATTAATACCAACTTAATTAACACAATACACCAGGAAAGCCAGCTCAGGCCAATTCCACACACCCCATCCTGCAGACATGCAGATCCATGTGTCGAAGTTGGCACTCTGGATTTCCAGGCCGTTTAGAGTTATCTGTGTTTGGGTTTGGGGGGGTTTTTTTGTTTGGGGTTTTTTTAAAGTTTTTTGCAAAGCCAAGTTGTTTCATTTAAGCACTGTTGCAGGCAACATTAAGTCATACAGCAGCAATGAGGTGTTAGTAGTCCTTGAACACTCCCCTGCCTCCAGTACGTTTCCTGGACAAGCGGGGAATGTGCGTGGGTGGGATTTGCTGGCCAAATGCCTCTAGCGCTAACAGTGCTGCGCTGCTACAAAACTGAACTCACGTAAAGCGGTTATGCTAGGACACCTGGGGCCTTGAACTGAAGTCTCCCCTTTTAAAAGGTACATGAAATAAAAAAGCCGGTAAGCAGCCGCCCATTGCCATGGTGAATGGGGTATCTTTGGCTCGAGGGGAGGAGTCCCCTCTGCTCCCTTTGCCCATCCTCCGGAGCCCCTGCTCCCCAGCCCCAGCTCTGTCCTAGGACAGCAAAGAATATCCGACAGCACCCAGGCCCACATCTGCTTTTCTTTACAATATTTTAGTCTTTTGGATACCAGCATTGGTTTTGAATTCACTATTATGAAAAAATAATGCCCTTTAAATTTCCTATTCTTGGTTAGGCACCCTAGGCTTGTCAGGGAGCTGCTGACAAAGGAAAAGCTGTAAATGGGGTTGTTTCTGATTTTGCTGTGATATACACTGGCACTCGCTTCTTTTATAAACCTGGGGACAAATAGTGCAATACCTAAACACATAACCAAGCTGAGAACAGAATGTTATTAAAACCAATCAAGTCCAAGTTATTGTGTTTCATAACAGACTCATCTGATAAGAACGTACTGGGGACATTGAGGATTTCATTAATTAAGAAGATAATTAAGAAGTTGTAAAGGTAGAAGGGCCACTATATCTGCAAGAGTTTATGAGGTGAATTTACAGGTCAATTAAGAACAAGAATTGAGGAAACTCAACACCAGGCATTGCTTCTCACACAGAGATCTTGGGGATTTGAGGAGATTTGGAAGCTGGGCAGGGGAAAATATAGGAAAAGGAAAACAGAGAAGATTTACATCAGACATAAACCCTATTCACTATTAAGACCTAGCAACCAATGTCAGGTACAGTAAACTCTTATCTCATACAGATTACATTGGATGTGGAATAATTACACAGGAAGAAATTGCTCATCAAAGCAGTGACCTCATGCTCAGGCCAGGGCCATTCCTTAGAAATCCTGAGCACAGCTTTCAGGAGATTCACATTTAGTCCTATTATTTCTTAAATCAAGATTGTCAAATTTGTTACTCACATCCCAGGAGAAATTTCTCTCTGGTTGCTGTACCATGTGGCATTACAAATTGTATTTGCCATCCAATCCTTTATTCAACTGTTTAATGTAATTGAGCCGCTGGTTGCTACTGATCGAGGAGATGCCCTCTCATCTTCTCTTAACCACGTCTCACTGCTGGCAAGGCGAAAGCAGGATACAGCCGCCATGCCTGTGCAAGGACAGGTCCTGGTGGGAGCTCCTGGCCAAAGACCGCAGTTTCTCTTCCAGCTGCGGAACGTTTGCGGTGTGCTGCCAAGAGGGGACCACACTGGCTGGAGGCACACTGGGAGCCAGCCCTACCGAGATACATGCTGCTCCTCCTGCATTGCTGCGGGAGGAGGCTTAGTGCCCCCCAGCCCCTGACCTGGGGAAACGGCCGCTCTCTCCTGCTGGAGGCAGGAGATCCAACCCCCTGGATTTGCAGCTTCTGCAAGTTGGATGGGATGAGTTGGCCTACAAGTCTACACAGATAGGCTCTGCAGGTTTCTGGAACCAAAAATCTCCTTAGGCAGGTCTCCAAAATTGAGGTAAAAGCCTTTTTCACACTGGTATCTACAATTATTCTATATGGTTCTCTTTCAGTGATCTTTCCCAGAATTTCAAAGCATGTGATTTCTGTCTAAGTGGATCTATATTAGTATTAATCAGTATTTTCTACGCTTTAGAACTGGAACACATTTTACACCATTTACTGCTTATTTTCTCTGAGTTAATAATATAAAATACTTGATGGCAGAGCTGCATACAATTACTCTGGACTCATCTGACAAAAAGCCTTAATGAGCTGATCCAAAGGCTAACGTTTATTTCACCAGGCTTTGAATGAAGCCCTGTGGTTTTAATGCTTCACTGTAGTGTTGGAACTCTAAACACTTCTACGTCAACCAAGACAGCAGTTAAGAAGATGTTGCTGAATAAACAACAGACTGAACAAAGCTATTTACAAAATTTAACCTCAGGGACAGCGTGGGAGAAGAGACAAGGCCGATCTCTTTTGTACAGGTTATTTTTTTTTTACTTCATCTGCTATCTCCTTCAGGAAAGGCTTCTATTTTAGGTTTTTATATTCAAGTGATTTAGAGTAAAAAGTTCACCAAGAAAGCTAACACGTATTTGTAGTAATAAATATATACGGTGCCGAGCATGTCAATGCTGCATGATGCATTTTGTATCTCTACAGGTTTTCTTAAAACATTTTTCCTTCTTAATCATATTTTATCATTGATATTCCTGGAGTACAAGATAAGAGAGCATTATAGCTTGAACAGATCAGCAGTGCGTTAGATAACCATGACTTCACCAAGCTGATGTTTATTTTTTAATGAATCATACTTTTTCCACTGAGCACATATTTGTAAAGACCATATTAGATTTCCCAGCTAGTTGAACGCATTCATTTACTTTTGGTAGAAATATTTGTTGTCCTTGTGTCCTCCTCCGCCCCCTGCTCATTTTGTTCCCATGACACCCTCGCTCTTTCCTTCAGCTCAAGTTACCCTGCGGTTTTGCAGGGATTCATCTTGGCCAGACTCTTCCTCTTCCCAAGCTCCACGATCATTCAACCTTTCTCTGACATCAGGGCCAATAGTCTTACCCAGGGTAGTGATAGTTCAACTACAACACCATGTTCCCTGTAATGTGTCAACCCCAGTACTGGCAAGAGAGGACTGAGCAAAAGACTGAAGGAATTGAGAGAAATCATTTTATGAAACTTCTTATACAAACAGGTTAATCTGAGGTCAGGTCAAACATATACTTTTTGGTTTTCCCCCACCCTGGTCATATAACCACACCTCTCTATGATACCAGTCTCCAAGCTGGTGTGCGTATGGAAGTCACCCATTGGAGGAGATAAGTTTTCTATTGAAAAAACAAAAATCAAGACAAAATGCCCACTGGTTCCAACCACTGTAGCTAAAAGCAAACAGTTTTAGCTTACAGAAGTTTTTGTGGATCATATACATGCTCTTTATTTAGGTGTCACGCTCTCTGGCATGTTCCACGTGTTTCCCTGCTCTTACTGAACAAAGCCGTTTCCAAAAGACACACCCAGTCGTGTTTACAGAGGCACTTCACTCTACAGTCCTCCCAAGCCCTAGCTTTTGTGCCTCTTGTCCTTACTTGATTGCCCTGAATTTTTCACATTATTTCCTCATGCACTGCTTGCGGTTATTCAGCAAAGCAAGAAGAAAATGCACCCGTTCAAGCTTTCCTCAGCAGCGAGCACAGCACCACTTCACACTGCATGTGTTTTTAACAATGTGAGTACTGGTCTGGTATCACAATGATGAATACCATATGAGTGTCCAGGTGGATGAAGGACATCAATAATGACACATCTTGCAGATCATCAAAAGGAAAAAAAAATCTCTTTAATTTTCTATTAGGCTCCATTAGGAAAGGAATCAAACTGTGGGACTGTATTGACTTTGCTGGGACAATAGCCACAGCGCTGCATCAAGAAGGATGAAATGCATTGTACACCACTAATTCTTGTTGAGGTTTCACTTTTCTGGGAGTTTGTAGTAGATGACACTATTTTATGTTGGGCCCTTGATAATCCGCAGCAATAAAAGCAGAGATAAAATTGTTCCTGATAGGGAATCATTTAATTCATTTATTTACTAAATTGTTAATTGGAGTAATAACCTGCTTGTCCTGGCTTCTACTAAACTTGTTGTTTTTATCTGAGCTGTTGCATTTTCAGAGCACTGGTGTGATGCTGCTTTCATATGGTAAGCTCAGTTAAGTGAAAATGTTTCAGAAGCAAATATTTATTGAATCAAAACTGTTCCAAACTCTAAGGATTTTAAAATACACATCTAGTTCTTGATTTAAATACTGACATTTAAAAATACCCTTGAATGAATAGTAAGGACTTGTCTAACCCTAGCCTTATTTTCAAGGGAAACTTACAGTTCCAGGTGTGGCGTTGCTGCCCTGGTGCTGGGCAATGCTGAAGGACAGAGAAAGCATTGTTTGTGGCTCTTTCTTAGTTGCTAGGTGCTCTGAGCCTTAATCTACAACTATATGAAACTAGAGATAGAAGAGAAAGTAAAATAGATAAATAATTAAATAATTAAAAAATCATCTTTTTCACTCCTATCCTATACACTCAGCAAACTATCCTATATAATAGCCAAACTATCTCCTCTGAATTTGCAAAGCAAGTAGAATTTTTCTTTTTAAATAAAACAGTATTTTGACACTTTGCGTTCTTCATGAAACCCAGAAGTAACTAAAAAAAAATGCTCAAAACTTTCATTTGAATTCTAGAAAAGTGTGAAGCACGCAAGGTATTTTTAGTAGTGATCCTTATTTTGATCCCAGGCTGCATTTCTTATTTCAGTGCTGGCTGGTATGTAGGGGCATTATTATTAAAGACAGCTGCCCAAAATGATTTCTGATAGCAAAATATAATTCTTCATGGGTCTAGAAATAACACATGGATAGAATAATAATAGTCATTAACTTTGTCCAAAAATTCCCCAAGTTTCTGCAAGCAATCCATAAACGACTAAGAAAAGACTTACAAAGCAATACTGGACCTTGACACATGCACTGTGACATATTCTTTCTCTAAATGTGCTCATCTGAAACCACCAAAAAAAAAAAAAAGTGTCCAGGGTCATTTCTAGATAGAAACAAATATTTCTAGAAATAGCAGTGGCTGCCAACAGTAGCTTGTAGGGTTTTGCTGTTGTATGTTCAGGTTTTTTTAATAAAAAAAAATCAGTAATGTAAATAGAGCACTTACCTAATGTTGGCGCAGAGCAAAAAAAGTCCCTCAAATTAATATCTTAAAGTGGAAAAGCACATCAAGCTAATGAGTCCTGTTGAAATGACTTAGAGGAAGAATTTTCCCTCAATACTCACCCAGTTGCCAGAATAAAAACATTATTAGACATACTATGACTGGCCTATAGAAACCTAAAGATGGAAAATGTATGGTGTGTTTTCCAGCTAGGTGTACCTGAAGTGCAACTTTCCCTGTAAGCGATGGAGGAGAGGGTGCCCCAGCCCTGGGATGGCTGTGAGGCAGCGTGGCTCTCGTGGTGCCACCCTGTGGCTTTTGGTTTTCTCCTGCGTTTTTCAATACTATTTTTTTTTTCCATGCTAAGCCTAATCTATCAAACTTTATGGGAAAGTACTCCTACTTTAGATAAACAACAAGCAGAGTTAGCAAGGTCAGTCAAGTAAGTGGGGACTTTCCTCCCAATTAGGATTTTATGCGAGAATTTAGGACTTGTCATCAACATTTTTTATTACATAGTTATTTGAGGATTAAACATGAGAGGTATGGGGTTCTTTAGAAATAAGAGCACACAAAGTGCTCACTTCTCTTTAAGCATTTGAGCAGTCACCGTGCTTATCTGCTTGCCCATATCCAGATTTTAGGAGCTATTCTGTGCCAGAGCCCTTGAAATAAGCAGTACACAGAACTGAACCCTCAGCCTGTGAAAGCACTGAATTTGCGTCTATACAAGATTGCCTAACTTATTTATTCCTCATGAATGAGGATATTAAATGGAGGCGATAGTTATAATCCATGCAATACAGTAAAGTAAATTTATTTCAAAACCAAGACTGACAAACCAGCTGTGTAAGTACCAATGCTGCATGGCTTCACAGCTGACCCCAGGACTCCATGCTGGAAACATAGTCCATCAACATGAACTTCACTGTGTGCCTTTTCAATAATCAGTGAGACCTGAGTTCACTGGATTGAATAGTCCTGTGTACAGTAATACAGAAGGTTTAATATGAAATCTGTACCTTTCAAGTAGGTCTGCTGGGTATCAAGGCAGGTAAGGTCAGGACTCTGATTCCTGCAGCAATGCTGTAATAACTATGTTTATACTCCTTTGCCAGAAGAAAATGAAAGTGAGAATAGGGGTAAGAAGTCTCTGTATTGTTTTTGCAAAGAGAGACCGGGGAGTAAGACCTAATTGTGAATTGAGATGAATTTTCAATGGCAATCGAGGAGATACAAAATGTGAGGTCACCTGCAGGTCTCCTTTTCACAGTGGCAGGAATTCACTGTCGTTTGGGATAAAGGAGGGAACACACTTCGGGGGCAAGTCACTGGGCACCCATCAGTCTCTGTCCTTCTGACCTTTCTTTTGTAAAAGGTTAGTGGGCTTTTGTACGCATAATACTAACAAGTACAGAAAGAGAGCAGAAAGCTGTATCTGGCCTGGGCTGTCTCCCTGCAAGAAGTAGGTATTAGTCTCTTAAAAATTGTTTTGTTGACTTCATTTCAGAGGAGTGAAGTAATAAAATGCTGACTCTTAATTTTCTTTCCAGTAGCTGGCATAGTGCTGTGTTTTGGATTTAGCACGAGAATAATGCCGATAACACACTGATGTGTTAGTTGTTGCTAAGCAGTGCTTACACCAGTCAAGGACTTTTTCAGCTTCCCATGCTCTGCCAGGTGCACAAGAAGCTGGGAGGGGGCACAGCCAGGACAGCTGACCCAAACTGACCTAAGGGCTATTCCATACCATATGACCTCATGCTCGGTATATAAACTGGGGGGAGTTGTCCGGGGCACAGCGATCGCTGCTTGGGGACGGGCTGGGTGTTGGTCAGTGGGTGGTGAGTGGTTGTGTTGTCCAAAAAGCAGATTGTTTACCCGGTGTGCAATCAGCCAATTCACACACACGCAGGAGAGATATTGCTTTATTTTGGGCCCGGGTGCTTGGTGGATACTTCCACAAATCAAGCACACTGAATCGCCAAGTCAGCCTCTATTTATACACATTCATTACCATATTTAATTCCCTAATACATATGCAGTGCTATGATTGGTTAAAATCTCTTCGCCTACTATTTAAATTAATGAGCATGCTCAGGTGTCCTTCAATTTGAGTTGGGGGTGTAATTGTGGTAGGGGGCTCATGAGTCAGTGGTCGCGATCTCCCCCTGCCGGAATTACTTTTCCCCTAATTTCCTTCTTGGCAGATCTTAAGTAACTCCTCATGGTTTACTGATCAAGTCAGTAATACATCACCTAGACTTCTGCTCCCAGACAATCTGCTAACTTAGACAAAACCATATTGTATGCTTTCTTCATTCACCTGGTATTTGTCCAGGTTCCCATCCGCAGTGTTCCATTACGTTACTCTTAATTCTCCCAGTTTCTTCAATTATTATATTTACTATTGATCGCTTGCCAGCTCTTGGCAGGGTCAGGGCTATACAGGGGCCAAAAGCAGCTTAATAATTAACCAATATCAGTTGCATCACTTGGGTTTTTTCCTGGGTTTTGTTTCTCTCTCTCTTGTTGTTCTCCTTTTCATTACAATTTTTATTCTATTGTTATTATTATCATCATTATTATTATATTTCAATTATTAAACTGTTCTTATATCAACCCATGAGTTTTCTTACTTTTGCCCTTCCGATTCTCTCCCCCATCCCACCGGGGGCAGGGAGGGGGGCTGAGCAAGCAGCTGTGTGGTGCTTGGTGGCCGACAGGCGCTAAACCACAACTGTCCTTTTTGGCGCCCAACATGGGGCATGAAGGGTTTGAGATAACAACAGATTAATCAGAGCTTATTGAGGAATTTGTATCTGTTAATAGTTGCGGGTCACGATATTGATTCATCTGTTCTTGATCTTAGTTTGTCTGATGTGCACCATGCTCCTTTTTTTGTTGTACATGTTAAAGATTGGTGTTGGTTTTTTCAGTTTGCTGTGCTCTGCAGTGATCAGTGATGTTTTGCCTAGGAGATTTGTTATTAAAACAGTGACCTTGAGTTTTATCTGATATTTGGGTTTTGTACTGAAACCATCAATGTACTTCAGGTACCACCTCATGGAGACAATTAGCATTTATACTTCTTCTGAGAGGGTTTTTATGGAGGAAATACAGAATGGCACCCTTGCTACTTTCTTCTATGATGTTTCCTCCTTCATTACAATAGCTTTTCAGTATTTTGAACATCCTTGGGTAATTAAGATACATCTATTGATATTTCTTGGGAATATTGTTTCAGTTTTGTCTAAGGATAATAAGCAATTTAAGAATATCATCCAGAGATCTACCCCAAGGCTGGATAGTTATGAGTGACAGGGTGTGTAGGATAGCATGGGCAAATGCCTAGGACAGTGGGCACCTCCAGTGTTTTGGAACTTCACCCCTGAACAAGTGCAGAATCCTGAAATATTAGAATATTTGGAAGAATTATGCTGTCACCCTGGCAACTCCAGAGAGACACAAATCACTGCAATGTGCTGGGGCCTGGCCCAGGCCTACTGGGTCCTGTTCAACACTATTCAGTACCCTCAAGGGGAAGAAAAGGTCTCTGGATCTGATGACAGCTACTCCAACCCAGCAAGCCAAAACCAGGACACTGACAAATCATGAATAAACTGTCATCTCATGGCAGGTGTTAATAGAGTACTTCAATAATGATTTGGCATTAAGGAAGCTATTTCTAAGAGGGATGGAGTTTAGAAAAACATCTAGGATTCCAGAAAAAAAATTAACAAATCTCCTTTCACAGGATATGGGGTAATTTTTCCCTAAGGAACTAAAGTCTTTTTGCCCCCAAGGGAGCCATTTTTAGGGACAAAAAAAGCACATTTAAAAACCTAAAGTTGATCTTTGAATTAAACTAGTATGTATCATTCTAACATAGAACATACCATTCTAATTGAAAAGTAATCAATACAACTAAGAAGAGTCAGGAGGAGGAAATTGCATTTTTTTTTTCCAAATAGGTACCACTTAGACAACTCCATTAGAAAATGTGTATTTTGGATCATTTCTAGGTTTGTCTAATCCTAAAAAAAATAACCCAACTGAAACAAAAAGAGATATTTTCAATACGCACATCAAAGTCTACAAAGAGAAATACTTTTGCATCCACCAAATTATTAGATGACCAAAAGATCTCAGGACTTACAGAGATGCTGTGTTGCCACTCTCTTACAGAAAGTGGTTGACCTTCCCATGGACAAACCAGCTCCTTCCCAGGTAGTGGTGTCATCTGGGTTTGTGGCACTATAGGGGGTTTCCATCCCTCTGCCCCAGGACAGCACATAGTGATGGACCATGATGACATGACATGGGGGCAAAGTTATTTTACCCATAGAAACCTTCCACATTTCTAGGGACCCCACCGCAAAGCAATCTCCTTTAGACACGACACTTTCAGTTTCTGCAGCAGGTGGGGAACGTCCTGGGGCTGGGGCTTCTCCTCTGTCCACCTGTGGAAGCTGGAGAGATGCTCCAGGTGCAAAAAATAGGTTTTGGGCTGACCAGAAGAGCTCACTTTGTGGTAGACTGGATTCTGCCTGTGCATCTACCAGATCTCGTAAAATATCAGTCACCAATAATTCAGCTGTAAGTTGCAGTCAATAAAGATAACCCAGCATCATGTGACAAAGGTTTAATATCAGACAAAGAAAATAAAATCCTCCAGTTAAGGGTAGAAATCGATTAGAGGTTAAAGGTGTGTTGATCTTTAATCAGCATCCTGAGTACAGCTTGTGATCTGTGGAAATCTAAGTATTGTAATAATGAACTGTTGCTGCCATCTACTGAACACAAGCATTATGTACTATACAGCTTTACAATCTGGCTAGTGATCAAGTGTGAAACTATTTGCTTGGCTGGATTAAGTGAAATCTCTGTTTCATTAGAACAATCATGTTTCTTTCTAGAAGATGTTCAGGGCATGAATCTGCTTTAGAGAATATCTGCCCCCCTTTAGGGAATACTGAATTCTCGTTTGGAGAGCCACTCCTAGCCCATGGGGGAATCGTGAAAGGTGAGATTTGTAAAGAGCATACGTAGCTCCCATAATGTGAAACACACTGCTGTTAATAATAAAGAGTTACTAGGTAGAGCTGCAGGTTTTAAAATCGTGGTACACGTTAGCTTTTCTTTAGTAAAATCACACAGAACTCCATTGAGGATAAATACGTGCCCTCGTATGGCAGCTGTGGTTTAGATGAAGGAGCTTCCAGTTGAAAAAGTGCTGGCATTGGCACTGAATTTCTACCAGGATGCTGAAGGGTGGGACCAAGGTCAAGCAGGCTGCTGAGGAAGTTCTAGCCAGCAGGAGCTATCTCAGCCCCAGTGCTTTGTTTTTTCCAGGGACTGAACCTGTTCCTGTATGTCCCAGAAGCTGCTGCTGGGTATAAACAGAGGCATTCAAACATACTCGTACATGTATGCAAGCATTACACTTAAAAAAAAAAAGTTGTACTAACACACTAAACAGCAACAAAGTTACTAAGTGCAAGAAATAGAGTACTATCATCTGGTGGCAATATATAAAAAATATATGCATTTATTCCTTACCTACAAGACATATATGTGGACACTCACAGCCAAATTCAGCTCTGCAGGTAAATAAGACCCTATTTTGTATTGACTTCAATGGTGGTTGGACACATTTGCTTCAAAGATGTCTTTGGCTTGTTAACGGTCATAAGAAGGCTGGAAACTGCAGAGGAAGAGTGGCAGATAGCTGGGGAGCCTGGCACTGCATTCAGCCAGGCGTTCAGACACACACAACTCAACAACAGTGCAAGAACATGGTTTTGCATGAGACCCAAGACTGTTGGCTACGATAATAGTCACCTCTGTCTAACATGGCAAAGGGATTTAAAGAGATAAATTAATATAAAAATCTGGCTCTCTTTCTCAATCTGTATTAGAGTGAGTCAGGAGTGAAAGGACTGAATTTAATAGGATGACATCAACGTGAAACTAGTGAGAATAGCAAATCGGCATCAGTCATCTGTATTCTTCTGCAAAACTAAAAATTTCCACACGAGGGAGCTTCTTGCCCACGAAGCTCACAGCTGCTGCACAGGGTGCTTCCTCCTGGGAAAAGTGACAGCAATGCTTCCCTAGGAGTTCATAACTTCTGCGGATTGCAGCCTGATTGCACTGCTAAGAGTCACAGCGAGAGCCAGTAATGAAATAGTTAACAGATGATGATTGTCAGAGCTTGTTAACCACAATTATTTTCAAGACATATGTAAATCTGTATAAATACCTAAGTGTGGTATATAATGTAAAACATACTGTTTAAATCTATAAGCATTCCTGAGTTAATTTCACTACGGGAACATTAGTTGCAACTTCCTGACTTCACTGTGTTTGAATTCATATCCATGAACATTAATTTAAAATTAGTCTAAATATTTGTTGAGAATTAATCACCTGATAAATTTAGCTCTTTTTCATTTTTATGAATTATTCATTATCTCCTCTCCTTTCCGTTGATGTGTTGGTTATTTGCAAGGATTGATTTACTAGTTCATGCTAAAAAAATCCAGCAATAGCAGTGATTTGTAAAAAGTTTGTAAAAAGTCACTTGACCGGTGACTATGATAGCATTTGTATTTACCACCAATATTGTATGGTAATGGTTTGCTTCTTGAGGACTCGTTGCAGTTTTTAAGAGAGTCATAAGGAAGTTCATACAGCAAATATTTTGCAACAAAAATTTTTCTGTTTATATCTTGCATATATATCATGGTTGTTCCTACAAAAGAAGTTTGTATTAATAAAAACCTGTTGGTGGGAATGTTTGGGAACAGTGTGATGAGGTGTGACAGCAGGAATGAACAGCTATGCAAAACTTCTATCTGAAATAGAAAAAGCTCCTATCGCACAGTCCTATCATAGAAAATACCTGAGCTTGCCAAAGGAACAGAATAATTCAGTTCTAGGGTGGCCTCAGGCAAGGCTGAATGAAACGTTATCAACCACCAGATACTATTAAGAGGAACAAACCTTTTAAGGAAAGTCTTGAGTGGATGGGAGCAAGAATCCTCAACACCAGACAGTTCAAACATGAAGTGATTTGTGTGCCTCTAGCACCTAGAGGACCACTTCTCTAACCTTATGGCCTGCATTCATTAAAAGCAGTGGAAGACCAGATTTTCTGAATAGAGCTTATGTTCCCAAGCCTAGTACTGGCAGCCTAATTTCTGGCTGCCACTCATTAAACAAATATTTACCATAAAATTAATTTACTAGCAAACATCACTTCCCTTCTTTCAACTCGCTGAAAGAGATAACATCTTGAACTTCCCATTGGGTGATGTCTTTATATTTGTTACTTTCAATCTCAGTTTGTTACTATTAATTAAATAACAAATCGGAAAATTACTTCTAAAATTATGAAAAAGCAAAACCTCCAGAACACACCCTCATGTGGTTTAGTAACTGGTACCAGCACTTGCAAAACATCAAAGGCTTCTCTAAACGTAGACTTTCATCAGTGATGCCGCAAGCCTTCATCTAATCTTTCATGATTTCCCATGCAGGAACATCAAAAGAGAAAGAAGAGAATAGCACTGTTCCAAAGCAACAGTGCTCTGTGTGAAAAGTATGTGTTTAGCTACAACGCACATAAAATGTAAGTGGGAAATTATTATTTACGTGAGACATATTTTAATAAACATCATCATTAGCGCCCTTTCTTTTCCTATAAGGAACAAGGATTTGTGCAGTTCAAAATCATGTCCAAAGCTCAAGGGATTTCTGAAAGAAAATGAAAAAGAATTAGAAAGTATCTAACGTATAAGTCTTCAAAGCAAGAGGATCAATTTATTTTCCTTTTCACTTACTGAAACACATTCTGCATATTTTATTGTTTCTGTCATCTTCTTATAATCCATCCAAAGAGTTTTCAAAGAACATTAAGTCCTACAAATAAACAAACTGTGAATGGTAAGGAAGGTACAAAAATGCAACAATTACTATTAAAAGTCTTACTTGCAGGCTTTTTTTACATAAAGTAATTAGATTAGTCAGTCATTTTCTATTACTCTGCCACTGAGCAACAGGAGCTTTGGAGGACACAATCCAAAAATCTTAAGTGTCATGAGAGTTACATTTCTAACCTAATAAAAGCAAAATATCTGAATTGTTGTTGCTATTTTGAAGCAAACACTTTTCAGTGAATAATTTAAATAGTTTTGTCCTTTTGTTTTATATTCTCTGATGTAAGTATCACAGATGATTTTGAAAACATTGCATGTAAATATTAACACATTGGCATTGGCAGAAGACGTACACAGCAAATATCAATTTGTAATTCTGGAAAACATGCATCTTAACTTCATCCTTACCCCTAGAGGTGAGTATTCTCCTTTTCATATAATTCTTCTCTTATGATTATCTTCACAAGGGAATTTTTGTAGGAAATTTCATATGACCTAAAGGTCTTACATGCAACACTTGACAGAACTATTGAAGTGGCGCTCACCATTTGAAATTACCGTTAGAAATAACATAACTTTTTTTTCGGTTTATGTACCCATTCAAACACAACAGATGAGGGGTTTGGGGAAGTCTGGTAGGTTTGACATGTATGTTGATATTTGATCCTGCCATGCAAGGTATTGAATTACTTGTGGAATACTATTTAAACAGTTTAATAAACAAAAATGTTAGGAACCTAAAGATGCTCAGCAAATAAGAAAAAAAAAAGCCATAAAAATTAAAAAGGTTTCAGTTAACTTATCTTTCAGGTAGCGGGTTTGGCTTTCCACTGCACTTACGCCTTTGTAGGCTCACAGCTGATAGCAAAGGCCCCTTTGGTCCCAGTCTGCCCACCTCTATAGGTCTACCTCTTGGTTTTGCATACTTACAATGAGGAAACAAGCACCAATCATTACTGCCTTGATTCTCACATCAAGATCTACAGGGACCTGGATCCCAAAGTTGGCAGTGTTGGTAAAGACATTGTTTACAAATCCAGACCAGTACTTGGAAATTTTGCCAATCGTTGACATCTCATTGAGAGCTTTTACCTGCACAAATAAAAAATAGGAATACACCTAAATGTAAATAAATCAAGTACACACTGATTATATCTCCACAGAATTAATGACTATGCCCTGACACACAGAGTATGCTATAGTTGTCAGGTTCTTCTTTTATTCTTATCATTGAGATGCTTTATTAGTGTCAGATTTGCCTTTAGGAGTGGCACACAAGAAAGAGTCTCAAGTTTGGAAGCATCAGCATCTTTAGAGCTGACAGAAAATGGAGGAAAGCAATTGTGAAAGTTTATACCAGTTTTGCTCTTTCACAATGTTTTTTTTTTCCCTGTCTTGTGTTTCTGACATGCTCCAAGTCTCAGCAGTACCATTGCTGTGGACCACTGTCCCCTACAACTGATAGATATATTCTCAGTTGTGTAGCCATCTACATGGTCTCGTGGAAGGTATCCCTGACCATGGCAGGGAGGTTGGAACTAGATGATCTTTAAGGTCCCTTCCAACCCAAACCATTCTGATTCTATGTTTTTCACAGTATACTGAAATTTTGGACAGTACTCACTGAAGTCTTCTGATTTGGCTAACGAGTTGATCAACACAGAAGCTCTTTTGTGATTCCTTAACTAAGGCAAAGCGCTTTGTTCACATCAGAAAACTCTGTCCAGGGTTTTTTTGAACATCTCCCATAAATATGTCAATGGCTCCTCAGAATTATTTTTCTTCTGATGAATGTTGTCAAGTGGATGTAGACATATTGGACGGTAATCCTGCCCGTGGCTCTCAGTCTGAGAGTAATGAAGGCAGCAGATTCAATGCCACAGGCTTCAAGGGACTATGTGTCAGGTAAGAGTGAATGCACGTGGGATGAAACCCTGAGCCTACCAAAATCAATGGCTGAGTGCTCATGGACAGCGGAGGACCAGGACGTCACCTAGTGACATGTGTATTTCCTCGAAGGAATTGTCATTCCAGTCAGAAAACCTCTGTAGGAATCTGAGTGTACAAGTCAGGAACTCCAATGCACATTGTTGTACTGCTGTTCTATAATTATAGATAGCAACGTACATAATATTTTTAAGGGTAGAATAACAGGATTTTTGAGTGAGAAATTTATTCAAAGTAGTAAAACTTTAAAATTCTTAACACTCATAAGAAACATACCTCAAAGTCAACATCTTCAAAACAACCACAAGTTGCATATGGGCCAATTATTTTTAGTACGTCTTCTTTACTTTCATTCTGTATAGTAAACTTTGGCAGAAAAGGGTCCCAGTTCTGTACAACGTACCCAGCTATGGTACCTGGTGGGGACTGAACTTCTAACTAGAAAACAAAAGAAAAGAAAAGAAAACAAAATCTTATAAACTAATTTGGTATTAGTATATTTGTCCATAATAGTGTATTGTTTATATAATGACAAAATATTTAGTTATTGAATATAATTATATATAATTTTACCAAAGTGTGAACTGGATATTACAAGGCTATCTAATGGTGCTTTTAAATATAGTGTAAAATATGAAGCTCAAAAGCTGCACCGGAAGCTAACATCTTACATATAAGATTTGATAAAACCATACACTGTGAAAAGTTTTTGTTAATGTAATCAGTGAGTATCCTATAAGCTTTTTTATACAGTGGCTGTGCTACCAAAAGACCTTTTTTTTTTAAAGCCTGATGCAGCCTACTGAGAAAGTAGGTAAATGAGTTAACCTATAAAACAAGATGTCTGAATAAAGGAGAGTCAAAAATAAGGAGAAAAGTTCTGATACTCTATAGGATCTGTATTTTTCACTCAAAGCAGCTTATTTCCAAGTTCTGCAATTTCCCAGAGATATACAGCCTTGAAGAGGTAGAACCATGGAGCGAAGCATCGGCCTCCTCAGAGAGCTGCTTCCCAGTTGTACCCACACGCACTAATGGCCTCCAGGGATTTTCCATCCTTCGCAGTCTGGGAGCATGGTGGGTGATTTCTATCTGTAGCACTAACAGCTGTTAGTCTGTGTCAGGCCAAGCAGTGTTTTGGGGTGTTACCTAACTGGAGAGACATCTGTATCATCAGACACAAAAGCTTTATTCGGGATGTCAGGAAAGTAAGGTCCAATGAAAGGGAGGAGGCATGCTGGTAATGCAACTCATAAAAGGGCCTCCTTTATCAATAGTTACTTCTAAACGAAGGCCTCCATGCAGTCCCGCAGGCTGAGAGGTGGGTGTGAATTCCTTCCTGCCATCCTCACAGAGGTTGCACGAGGCTTCATTTATGCTGTGCACATACAGCGAGATGCTCGGACAAAAGGCAGTTAGGATTCTCTCACCTCTTGCAGGAAGCAGGGGAACCAGCAGCTGTTGCATCGCAAGGGTCTGTTCACTGTAATCACTTCTCGACCTGTGTTATCAGCAATCCTTATGGTGAAAGACCTTATAGGCGAACACAAGTTACGATCAAAGCAATCATTTTCTTCTACTGCAAAGTAAACTCTTTGTCCCAGGTGGTTTTTTATCTCGTATTTGCTGGAGGTCTCTGTGCCAAGTATGGCTAATAAAGCAAAACAAGTAGAATGTCAACTTAGTATAATGTTATTAAATGTTAGTATATATTCTAAAGTTCTATGGAACAGAGACTGTCTAAAAAATTGTTTTGAAATAATGACACAGAGAAAATATACAATTATAAGGAAATAATAATGTCCGGACTGTATTTTGAAGGAACTTTTAGTTCAAATGCTTTGATGTGCTGTACACTAAAGTACATACCACAACACAGAATTCAGATCCTGAGTTTTGGGTTGGGCTTTTTCTTACTTTATCATCTGTGAAAAGTAACAATATGAGGCTGTCCCACTTCAGTGACAAAACTTTCACCCAGCAAGGTATCCAAGAATCAGGCCAAAAACATTTTGAATGGGAGAAATACATTAAAAAATGTCTTTCTTGCAGAACTTAATACTTGTTCAGTACTTTGAAATTCTGAGGAACTATGTAAATAGAAACTCTTATGTTTCATTTTGTGTCTTCTGACCTTCCAAATAAAGCAAATAAATCTTTGTTTCTCATAGAATGTTAATTATTCTTAAATACAATAGATTTTTCCATGAATTGGAAAGATGGTTAAACTTTAATAACTTAGAGAGAGAGGTGTCTGAGGGAGAGAATTTAAGACTGGTGTGGAGATTACTCACTGTAATCTTTCTCTCCTCATTGGTTTGCTGCAGAACAGGCATAAAAGTGAGCTTTCACCACACTAACACCACATTACAGGCCTGACGCAAGGTCAAGCAGGAGGCTTCGCAATGACTTCAACGACTTGGAGGCAAGACTTGGAAGCCTTTTGGAGACATCTGTGTACCAGCACAGTTAAAGAGTGACAAGGATTGTACCATACCTTCAAGAAGCTCCACTTGCTGATGAATAATTATCCGGTCCAGCTATTAAAAAAAATAAACAAGGTGGTGGGTGTTGGAAAGGTCTGGGGCTGTGTATTTTTATTGCTCATCTCCCTGTTATTAGGATTACTTTCCTTCCAGAGGTGCACAAACTGGGTGTCTGAGGGCTATCTCAAGTCATGCTTTAGACGTCTCTCTGAAATGATGACTGAAGAGTGTGACATTGCGTGCTGTGGTCATGTAATTTATCCACACATTTGAAGAAAAATAATCTTCACTGGGGGAACAAAGACGACAACAGCAACAGAAAGACATATGTGATGTCCTGGTTTCAGCTGGGTTAGAGTTACTTTTCTTCCTAGTAGCTGGCATAGTGCTGTGTTTTGGATTTAGTAGGAGAAGAATGCTGATAACACACTGATGTTTTAGTTGTTGCTAAGCAGTGCTTAGACTAGTCAAGGACTTTCTTTTTCAGCTTCCCATGCTCTGCCAGGTGCACAAGAAGTTGGGAGGGGGCACAGCCCAAGATAGTTGATCCAAATTGACCAAAGGGCTATTCCATACCATATGACATCATGCCCAGTATATAAACCGAGGGGAGTTAGCCGGGGGGCAGCGATCGCTGCTCGGGGACTGGCTGGGTGTCGGTCGGCGGGTGGTGAGCGGTTGCATCACTTGTTTTCTTTTCCCTGGGTTTTGTTTGTCTCTCTCGTTCTCCTTTTCATTACAATTATTATTATTATTATTATTATTATTATTATTATTACTACTATTACTATTATTATTATTATTTTATTTCAATTATTAAACTGTTCTTATCTCAACCCGTGGGTTTTCTTACTCTTGCCCTTCCGATTCTCTCCGCCATCCCACCGGGGGGGGTGAGGGTGAGCGAGCGGCTGCGTGGTGCTTAGTTGCCGACTGGGGCTAAACCACGACAGTGAGAAGCAGGACCCGCTTCTCACTCCTGTTCCTCCCTCCTGATCTTGGCAGAGGGGAAGCCCCTTACCCCAAAGCTAAGGTTAGTGCTGGACACCATGGCAGTGCAGGAGTGAATGAGTTTGGGCTCAAGCTCAAAACATGCTGTAGCCAAATCCCAATGGGCCCTGCTGGAGCAGCCCAGCAGGGCTATCATGTGATGCCAGTGACGGCACACATGAGCTTTAATGCTCTTATCTCAGGCAATGGGAGTTCTGCACCCTAAATCTGGCAAACGATCATGCCAGGGTGCCAGAATGAGCAAAGCAACAGCTTCCCAGAGAAACCCTCGACTGGCTGAAACTGTCTTCCCCTGTGAGCTTGTTACAAATGCAGGAGAAAAACTGTTTGCCATGATACCCAGCTTTGCTGTGCTTATCATCCCTCCGACATTATTCTTTTTTAGAGAACAGTCACTAGTATTATAAAACCAGCAAGACTTAATTTCAGTCTACCTTTCAGTTTTATGTGACTTTTTATGCCTGTTTTATGTGATAGTTTAGGCTTTGCTAATCTCTTTTCCTTAAATTCCTGATGGGCAAATGCTTGGCACAGGATTTTGCCATTACTCACAGCTGCAGACAGAAAGCACACAGCGACCTTCTGAGACCAGCATGTCACAACTCTCCAGCGTCCATATATTTTACAACTGATAAATCTTGCCTGCTACGTATTCAAACTGTTGCAGCCATTTGTCAGTTCTAGTCATCTCCTGCAGCTAGTTCAGGCTGCAAAGAAAAGCTGGTAAAAGAGAAACTTCTTTATCCCTTTCATTAATCTCTGAAATGTGCATGCCAGTAATTGAAATAATAAAAAATATTTGGACTTAAAAATTTTCTCCCAAGAATCTTTGCTGTTTGTTGTTTAGGTTTCATGAGAGAAGTGAATGCTTGGAGCTCATGGGAAGTGCTCTGCCAATGAAAAAAGAATAAACAAGTTAAAGATGGTAGGGCTATTTTAATATTTTAGTATTGATTTTAATATGGATTTCTTTGCCCTACATAGACTTTCACAGGGAAAAGAAAATTAATGAGCCTGAACTGTTAAAAGCTTTGAGTGATTTTGGTCTGTGTATTGGTTTATTATGAACAGTGTATAAACAACGTTGGGACAATGTGGCAGTACCACTTGTTAGGCTTCTTTCACCTTTCACTGGTTTCTGCGAGGCAGCTATTCTGATGCATCTTTTATTGGGGCACTTGTGGATTAAGGGAATTCTGCACTTGCATTTGAAAGCATCTAAAGCCCTTTGGTTTACAAGGATCTGAGTCCTCTTGAACTCAGATGTGTTAAAATTCCTTCTACACAGCTAATTCTCAGTATTCAGTTTTGTGGGCATTAAATTTACATCTGATCAGTCTAAGCAAGTATAAACTAAAAAGCTTCTTACAAAATTGGTTAAGCCTGAATGGTGGCACAACATGCTGTTGAGCCACTTGGAAAATTCTCCAAAGTCTCATCTGTCTATTCCTGCTGTGGGCACAGGTTCCCTCGATTTTTGTGATGGGCAGTGGCCAATTTGTCGAACTATGGCTATGATCTGGAAGATAATAATGAGGTTTGGGTAATCTGCTTTGTAGGAAATTATTTAAAGGGTGTCACTTTTGTGATGATAGAAAGGAAGGTATCCGTTTGGCAGGGCACAAGCAGTTTACTGCCCTCCTCTGGTGCACCTTGAACTGCCGAGTGAATTGCTCCTCAGCCTGACTGACTCCGGGTGTGTATTTGCAGAGTGAAATATTGCTGTGTGGCCTTAACGTACATGACAGATATTTTCTTTTCCTCTCATACAACACTATGTGCTGTGTCCTTGAGTTGCTGTTTAGAATAAGACAGTAGGGATCTCTCTGAGATTCACTAAATTTGGATCCTTGTTTCAGAGTCAAACACATCGTGGTCTTATTAAGAAATATATTCAGCTTTCTCAAATCTATCCAGCTATCTTCCCTGCTCCTGCTGGAGATAATCCCAGAACCTCATTTCTATTTTTTATCCTGTATTTATTCACAACCACTTTCTATACAATCTTTCTTCTGGTAATATCATTCTATAAATTAAATGTCTCTTTTTCCCACAGGTTGTTTACTCTTCTAGGGATGAGAGCTGTCACAGTTCCCTCTCTGGTAGCATTTTGTTAGTCTAAAGATGAAACACTCGCAGTCTTGTTTAAAAGCGGGTTCTCTATTCCCCATGTCCTTCCAGTAGCACCTGTCTGTGCCTATTTCAATTTGGATCAACCTTTCCCCAATACACACACAACCAGAAGGACACGCAGTATTCCAGTCTTCCCAATGGCATCAAAAATTCCCAGTTCTGCTAGAAACATCGTCATTCATTTGAGAATTTCATTACGTGAAAATCTTAGTCCATCAGGATAAATCCCAAGGGATCACTCTGGCAGCTGTGAATCCCACATTCATTCTGCAGGCAGCCCTCTCCCTGCTGGTCGGATCTCCTTTCTGCTGCAATCTATCCTGTATGAGCTTGTTTCATTAGTCACACAGCCAGTATGACTTCAGCATCGCACACCAAAATGATCTGCAACACATGGAAACTCTAGCTGTGGGTATACACCAATAATCAGCATTGCACACATGCTTTCCACTTTTCAGACTGCAGAGAAAATTGAAAATAATTAGTGAGGGCTGCAGCAGACACATGGTTATTGGGCCGAGAACAGGCATGAACGAGGTCTTGAGTTCTAGTTATAGTTCTGACAGCCACTCGCTCTTTTGTCTTTATGTCAGAAGTAAAGCTTCTATAAAATGGAGTAATAGAATTTGCTTGCCCACACTGTATGAGTAAATCTGAAGTATAATTCATGTTTGTACAGGAGACTGAATACGTAACCTGCCGAGTATTTACTATCACAATCACTTTTAGACTAAAAAATGTAGCTCCCACAGCCTGTGAGCAAATGCTCATGTAATTGACAACACATATCATTTTGTGCATGGGCACCATGAAATGAAAATCATAACTCCACTTGAATGATAGTTTCTGAAGGGTCTCCCAGTTTCATTAGCTATCTAGGTAACAGCTCCAAATATAAAATACATTCAATTTCTGCTTCTGTACAAAACTACCCAGAGTGTAGATCTAAAATACAGACCTCAAGTGAAACAAACATTTCGCAGCACCACTAAAATACAAACACAGCAGAAACGTGTGTATCAGAATCACAACCTGACTACACTGGGGGCCTGATTCTGTCCCTGCCCATAGCAGACAGAGTGTATGAAGTGTTACTCAGCATCTATAAGTGTGGCAGAATCCAGCCACATGTGAAATGCAGACTGGAGTCAGTGTCAAAGCAGTAGCAAGGAGTGACCCTCCCAGTAAAAAAATGCAGGAAGAGATGAAACTTCTGGAGCAGAGCTGCAGACTATCACTGGTCTGAGCTCCAGGAGCTGAGAGGTTTCACAGAGCAAGATGGACAGCCACACGTTTAGTGCTAGGACTGAGAAGAATTTAACCTTCCCTTTCCCTCTCCTGCCTATGACCTACTTGTCTGCTTCCATTTCCAGGCATTTTCCTCTCTCGGGCACTAGCGCTTTCCTGCCCCATGACCCAACACAGAGTGGGTACGCGTTTGTAGCCACCCAGGCTTATGCTCACAAAGTCGTCTCTTTGGGAGCCTGCCTCTCCAGGACCTTACCTCTAACCTGGAGAGCACGGTCCTTGGCAGGAGTTTGCTCAAAGACCTTCGTGTTCCTCAAAGGATGTGTTATAGGGAGGTGACAATTCCTTCACACACTGCTTGTTTCAGTCTTTTTGAGGCCAGCTGGAGTTTGATAGCCATTTCCCTGAGGGTGAGCCCTTAAGGAACTGGAAAGAAACTAGGGGGACAATGAAAGGGGTAATACTATGACCTAGAAAAAGTCCTGGAGGGAAGAAAACCATGGGTTTTGTGCAAGGAGAGCTGCATGCACAACAAATGGATTTCTATAAAAATGAATGGCAGCAATGAAGGAAGGGCTTGTCACTCCTACACTCCTTATTTCATAGTAATATCAAACAACAAAAAAGCCTCTCCATCTCCACCTGCCCCTCCCCCAAGAAAAAAGCCCAAACAACCCCATCCCCCCAAGGTATCAAAGAAGTCTACGAGGAAAACAAAACAATTCTAACATTTGGAAAGATTCATGACCTGGTTCAGGTACTCCAGACCAGGTGGCAAGTTATGAGTGTGTGTCATTTGCTTCCAGAGACTTGTTGGTTCAACAGGCTTATTCTGTTCAGGAAGGTCAGAAGAACCAGGGAGGTAATCCTTAAAGATTGGGTTGGTTTGTCCCTGAGATTCTGCAGGAAAAGAAGAAAAAAATCAGAAATGAACAGGGCCAAGCAGCAGCTAGCTGCTTGGATCAAAACTGGAACAATAATGTCACATTCTGCCTGTGACTATATGAGCATTTTAGTTCAGATCAGGAGTGGGGATCTGAAATGAATCTCCTGATGGTCCCACACTTTGAGCACTCTGATTCACTTTGTAAAGCAGTCTTTAGAGTATGCAAAGCAGAATCACTGTAGATGAAGCTGAACCAGGAGATGTGGTCTTGGAGGGCACCTAATCCACTCTGACAGCTTGCGAGCACTCAGTCTGTGTGACAAGGCTGGAGCTGGTCTGGACTCACACAGAGGGTGGCCACAGGCTCCTGAGCACAGGCTGCTCAGCCCTGCTCGCCGTGAGCTGCCCTGCGTGCTAATGTACACTGAGCTGCTGAGGGCTTGCTTCTAGCAAGATGCTTTCTAGCATTTTGAGGGCACGCATATTTTCTCTTAATTAGAGATAAACTTTCCAGGGATCTCAGATTCCCCAAGCTGGATGTTACAACCCTGGTATCAAAGTCTATACAGCCTCTTGCGGTGTATTATTCATTATTACCTTAATGAAAAGATCAGATATCTTTAAGCTGTGTTTCCTGGTTTGCTGTTGCAAACACGTCCTTTAGGACACAGTGATGGCTACCTTGGCTAGTGCTGTGAAGGTAACGAGAGCATTTACTGTTGCAGGCACCTGTATGCTCACAGCCCTTCATGCGCACAGGCACCGTCTCCCACAGTGCAGTGATCACCTTAGCCATTTGATTCTCAGCAAAGTCCTACTGGTTTTACTACGAGCATCTTTCCACAGCCTTCAGTAACACTGGCTCTGCCGGAACAAGAAAGAGCAAACTGAAGCTCTCCGCATATAAATGGCAAATCCTCATATTAAGCTGAGCCCCTGCGCTTCAGCAGTAAAGCAGTCCCCAAACTGATCATTTTTATCTCGTGTGTGACAATACTTAGGCACAATGGGGTTTGAGGTCCAGAAGGAATTTTGGCTCTAAGTCTGAAGCTGTCTTTTGTTCTTGTGGGTTTAAATGAGATCCTTTAGCATTATTTGAACTCACTGCGGCTGGTTCATCGTTTAATCATATTTTGATCTTAATTTGTCTTTGCAGCCACTGCTTTCTTTCAAAGTCTGAGACCACAGGAAGAAGTAACCCCTTTGAATTTGTAGCTGGCTTTTAAAAATGTATAACTAGGTAATAAATATTTTATATGCTCTTCTGCATCATTTTACCTCACAGGGTTCTGTTCCTGCCATAACTCTTGTTGTTACATGAAATGCCATGAAGTGGCCGAGTGTTAGTGTTATTCTCGAATAATGAAGAGAAAAAAAGAAAACAAATAGCAGTTCTACCTGTCAAATTTTAAGCTATACAAAAATCAGACAATACATTAAATATTGATGAAAATCTGAGCTACTCTGACATTTTGTCCATTTTTGTGGCTGTTTCCTATTTCATTTATGGTATGGGAAAACTTAAAAGTTACCGTATGATACAGTGAGCATTCCGTACAAACATGATTTGTAGAGTTACTTGTTCCTAAAAGTATGTTATCAAGTTCCTCATTACAAAAACCATATTACACAACATGACTATTTTGCTGCTTCTGTGAACTACTATGCATTAAAAATATACAAAACCAGATCTCTTTTATATGGCTAAAGATAAGCAAAATTAAAAAAAAGGCTATTGCAAGAGTATGACAATGCTGTAAAACCTGCTCGCTGCTGTATACCTTTTAGTGCTGTAAATGCAGAATATCTTGAGTATTTGGGGGGCAACAAAGAGGGGTAAGCATTTGGCAAACATAAATAGACATTGCTGAAACTCCCTGGGCCAACATCTGCCTCTGTACTTCACAACAGGGTGACCTCTGTGGAGTTGCATTCATGTTAAGAAAAAACAGATTTGTGTTCTTCTAATTAGTTTAAGTATTTGAAAGCATGGAGAAAATGAGTTTAGAAGGCTGGTTAGATCAGCATGCTGCGATGTTTGCCTATAGCCCTGAGTACCCAACTGGCTGCTGCTAAAAGACAATACGTGACAAAGATGAACCCAGATAGGAGTAATCTGATTAAATCCAGTTATTCTTCAGATATTTATTTTCCCTACGTGGTTATCAGGACTCTGCCCAGTTTTGAAAGTGAAAAGCATTTGCTGATTTGGTATTTTCAAAGTGGAATAGGAAAGAAGTGTGCAAAAATAGTGGCACCCTTGGCTCCATACCTGCCCTTCTCACGCATTCTGCACCGACAGGTTTAAGCACAAAGACAAAACACTAAATTTGCTGATTGAATGCAGATGCTAACATTTTGTAACGTATTTTATTCAAATAACATTCTGGTATAGATTTTAGTCTCCTTAGGAGCCTCTTGAATGCTGAAAAATTAAAGGAAGCCGAAACAACTGTGCTTTGGCTGATGTGGTTTTAGCCTGAAACTCTCATTTCATCAGACTGCTGATTGCTGGAAACGTACAAGACTGTAGTTTTCTGTAAACATGATCTAAAAATACAGACTGTAGATGCACTTACCTTGAGAGGCCATGAAGCTTCCTGAGTTACTTCTTCAAAGGAAGCCAGGTTAAAAGAAAAGGCTTTTCTTGTTGCAGCAAAGAAAAAAAGAGCACAGCATGCACTAAACTTCAGAAGGTGTCTGTCTACTTCATATCAGCTTACAAAGAACTGGAGGAAACGTATTGCCTTTCTCATGTTCCAGAACACTGCATTTTATGTCGATGGACAACAGGGGGAGATGATGCTAACAAACAAGAAACACATTATTCATTTCAAGTCGTTTGCACCAATGGAAAGGGGGAAAAGTGTTTTGTGATTACAAAGAGGCAAAACTTCAATGCACCCACTGGCTAACTGAACACATCAGACCTAAAATTCTGTTTTATAATGTATGTATATATTCTGAGACTACACAAATTCTATCTTTATAATTCAATATTTATGTTTCCATTTCTTCAGGGTATCCAGTAAAGACAGAGGAGCTAATTACCTGCATTTCCCTACGGCTGGCCCCCAGTCAACATTTCCCATGCACAGAGCAGGAAAATCTACCTCAGATTTCTCACTGTATTCCATCCGCATAGCATCAGCCTCCCCTACAAGGGATGTCATGCCTGAACCCAGACCCAGAAAATTATCCTGCACACACACACACCCCCCGCACACACACACCCCGTGCAGGGCTCTGCTGATCCATGTGAGGTGTTTAAACTGGATTTGGATAATTAAAACAGATTGGCTGTGGTTTGCTCCAGACAAGCACTGTCCATACCAAAACATAACACATGTAAGCATCTGCACTGCACTGAGAGGAAAGAAGGAGGAGGGAGAGTAACCTTGACTTACCAGCTCATATTTCTGCCTCAAGTGCCCAAGTCGCCATGGAGATCATCATGAACATGCAATCTGCAGACAGATATGATGCGTGGCTGCAAAAATGGCAGAGCTTATGCACAGAGCCCGGCGGAGCAGAGTGAGGTGTTGGGGACCATTTTCTGTTCTCTCTGCTACTGCAAATCCTACTGATTTGAAATGGTCTGTAGGAACATGTCCGAACAGATTTAATTCCAGAATTTCCAGCTCAGGAAGATGCTGATGAGATCTCTGAAGGCAGAATACAGAAAACCCCTCTAAAAAAAAACTATATGGAAGCTGATTTTTATTAACTATATTAGTCCATGCAAAGGCCCCAGGCCTACCTATGGAACATGTGAAAATTTGGCTATGCGAAACTTTCCTGGAGTTCACCATTGCCCACTTGAGAAGTCCCTGGGTGTGGTGGCAGCACAGCCCAACGCAGCAGCCAGTTCCCACTGTGCTCACCCCTGGAAACACCATGTGAACGGAGAAGGCAGTCCACAGACAAAAACTCTGATTGCTTAAAAAAGGGGACTAAAAAAAAACTTCTGGACTGGGAAGAAGTTTGACATCACTGGAAATAAAGATTAAGAATGACTAAAAGTTTTTGTTTCCTTTCCCTCTGTCAAAGATGTGCTTCTTTGGAGCAGGGGATCTAACATGGAGAGCAGACACAAAGCTTAAACAAAGAAGAAAAAAGGAAAGGGGAAGCTCTGAATAAATATAGTTAACCTAACTTTGAAAATGATGGATGAAAACTCAGATGAGATGGCACCTTTAAAATGAATAAAGACTTACTTTAGCTCCCAGAAAACCAACCAAACAAATAAAAAATCCCAATAATTCTGTCAAAGCATAAAGCAAGTGTAGTGCATTAAGAAAGGTGCCTAAAATAGACAAAACACACTAAAAATATGTGCTGAAAGAAGACGTTTCAAACATTTAAAAAACATTTTCGAGAAGTCCAAGCAGCTCACTCGCTGACCTGGAGGAACACACGGACACCTGTCTGTACTCAGTACCTGTAACACGGACCAATCCCAGTCATTCCCGCAGCGTTTGGGGGCTATGGGACAGGACAACCTGGAGGTGCTGGGAGCTGCTGGCCCTGTGGTGCAGGCTCCCAGGCAAGAGCCACCACGGTGGCACAGGCAGGTCCACCTGTCTGCAGGAGCCAGGTTTCATTATCCTGCCACTCATGAAATAAATGTTTCCCTGAAGCAGTTCTGCCCCAAAGAATTAATTTCCTGCCATTATTTACAAAATTGCAGTAAATAGATAATAGAAACGTATAAAACTTGGCTTGAAGTACATTTTGTGTTTTTCCATTTCTTTCACAGATTTCCATATCTTTTACAATGTCCCCTCTTACCCTATTCTTATTGTTTTATTCTGAATCAATAATTTTAGTAGATTATATCAATAGACTTCTGCAGGATTTGTAAAACGGTAGTCTTGTACTGGCATAGGTCCTTACAAGTAAAACTATGTATTTAATAATTTCTTTAATCTGAATTTTTGGCTTTTTTCTTTTTTTTTTTTTTAATAAATACTAACATATTGGTCAAAATCTACTACAGCCATGATTAAAAGCAACCTCACCAAGGACTTCAGGAACAGAAGACTTAATTATATTTATCCAGGCACAACTGCAGCCATACTTTGGTGCTATTTAGAAATGCACAGGAAAAAAACACTCAAGAAATCAGGACAAACATTTAAAGAATTGTGTACAGCTATTTCTAGCTTTAGTCTTAAGGACTTCAGGAAGGAGAGCACCAACACCCAAAGGAGAATTCTGCCAAGACACTGAGCTTGCTGCGTCTGCCCCTTGCAGAAGGCTCTGGGGAATCACTGCCTACGTTTACTCTATCATTAGGAGTCTGAGCACTAAAAGTGAGTAAGCTTCCTTCCTCTGTGTGAATGTGCTGGACATCTGTGACACATTCACAGGTAATAAAACAAAGAAACTGAGTGTGTGTACATGTATTCCCTCTACGGGTAAAATATACTTGTTCCATCCCATGCTGTAAAGCTTATAAAAATTGATGGGCAAATCCTCAGAAAGTGCAAGTTAGCATGGATCCATTAAAATTAATAAGACTATTCAGATGTGGGCAAGCAGTGCTTGGCTGGAGGAGTTTATACATCTAGAACCTTCCTTTCTTCCTTAAAGAAAAGTTACATTGCATCTTTTCTATAACTACTACTTCTCTAAAAGCACAAGGATCCATCCCCACTAAGCTGATGTACAAAGACCTATCCATGGACTAAGACATCATTGTCCCAGACAGCACATAGCCACAACATGGATTTTTCCTCCAGAAAGCATATAGTAATAGTCAACCAGGTAGATCAGTAGTGCAAAGATAACATATGGCTCAGCATAGCTGCTTTTCTGGAGCCTAATCACTCTTCTATTTTCTACAGGCACCACAGCTGGAGTATGGCAATGGATTCACAAAGTCACCTTCACTAGTGGTCAGAGGTGCCAAGAGAAAAACAGGAGACAGCAACAAAATTCAAACTACTAGGAAAAGCTGTTTGATTTCTTGTCCTGCTCCCTGCTGCTTGGAAAACCGCCCTATAAACCTGGTGCAAGACATTTGCCCTTGTGCTCAGTGGAGCAAAGACAACACTGCCCTGTACCACTATCGGCTCCCCCAGGTAAGCAGGAACTGCATCTCCCCTTGTCTCCACAGTCTAGACAAGTTCACGCACAAGAGCCCAGTTCCTCCCCACCTGCCCTTCCTGATGTCCAAGCAGCCAGGGATGTGCTGTGCCATCCAGCCGGCAGGTTAAGGAGAGCATACCTGCAGGCACCATGAAATGCACCTGAAACCTCACTGAGCAATGCCAGAGCTCCCCTGCTGCTAAAAGGGCTGATCACCAATGCCCATTTCCTCTTCAAATATCCTTTCCTCAAAATATCAATTCTCACCAGCATTGAAATGTGTTGTTATTGTTATTTTTTTAAAAGGAAATTATAGAGCCTTCCTCCCTTTCCTAGACTTGCCTTTAGCGCAGGGAGAAATGCTGAGCGTGAACATAAGTATCAGACCGTGACCCTGTGCAATAAGCAGCTCCAAGTTACAGATTTTTACCCAGTATTGCTTTCTGCACTGGAAAAAAAAAATCAATTTCTTAAATCAGCTACCATCTAGTATGGATCTCACCTTGAACTTTGGTTTGTGAGGCGTCTTGCTTCAGCTTGTGTCTATAGTAACTCCTCCCCTCCGAAGACATCTGCAATCATGTTGAAATACTGCAGCCAGCACCCTAGCATCGGCAGCGCTGACCGGCTGGCTCGCCAGTCAATTGCCTCCACTGACAGCACACGTATCGCACACGGCGCTGTGGAACAGGCTCCTCTCATTTGTCTGTCGGTGGTAGACTTACCATAGCTATTCCACAAGGTGACTGTTGTGCATGAATCAATAGAAAAATACAACCTTTAAAATAAAAACTGTTCAGCAATCTGCTCTTTATTTTGCATTTAACTGAACTGGGGAAAATGGGATCAAAATAGCAATCTTGATCTTTTCTTACACAATCATTTTAAGAAAGAAACCTTTCAGGCACTTGTATTTAGAAACGGTACATGGGTACTGAATATGTATCAGAAATGTTAACACTGCCCCCAGCCATTATGGGTCAGAGCCTAAATATAGATGTCAGCAAAATACAGCAATCAACTGGAAATTCATAAACCAGCTTCCATACCCAATTTTGACACAGCAGATGGGAGAAGCCTTTTGGGGGCTTTTGTTTGGTTGGTTGTTTTGTGGGGTGGCAGTGGGGTTTTTTTGGTTTTGTCAGGGGTTTTTTTTGGGGGGGGTGGTTTTTTGTTGGTTTGGTTTATTTTGTTTGTTTTTTCAATCACCTATAAAACCTTGTTCTCATGAAAATACAGCACACCGAGGGGCTGTGGGCACTGCTGGTGAGCACTGCCTCGCACACATTCTGGTTTCCTAGCGGTTCTGAAACAGCTGCATGAAATGATTAGTCCAAAATGCTGAATTCAATCCCAGACCCAAATATTTCAATTTAAATAATTTCAAACAGGTTTTAGGCTAAAGCAGAGGAAGTACAACCATGAAGATGTTGATTTATGTAAGCACACCAAAGTCATTTAAGCAAAAATAAGTCAAGAAAGAGCAGTGTGCAAGACCTGAGTGTATCTTGCACCAAACCATGTACCAAACTTTCTCTTTGGTCATGAAGAAGTTTTGAAACTCATCTCACCTCTGAGTGAATTTGCCCTTATTAATGAGCACTCTGAGGGATTTTTTTAAAATCTATCCTGAAGCTATTCTGCTCCAGGTAAATATCCTTTAATATTCATCAGGTTTGAGTGTCAGAGAGAATGCCTTGATAGCTTTGTGGCAAGAACAGTCCAGAGGTAGAGATACCAAAGTTCACTGCTTTGACTGTGTATTGGAAACAAAGACATTTTATGCCCCTTTTCTGCTTACTTTAGTAAACAGTACTGTGATTAATCTATTTTGAGAAGCTGAAGTGAATTTTACCTGATTTTATTGTTATTTTGACTTGAAACCATTTGCCAAGTTCAGCTGAAATTCACAAACCATCTCAACTTCTTTTTGCTTTTTAAACACAGACTCAGCAGTAAGAGAACGGCATCTTGCCCTTCCTTACTTGTAGCCAAATCCCTCTGAACACTTTTCAGGCTGAGAGCAAACAGTAGGCATTCTTCCTGGGAAGTCATAAACTTTCACAAGACTAACCAAACTGCAACTGCTCAGCAGCCTCTAACAATTAGATCTAGTGCTTGTCTCTAATTAAATTATACCCATTTAACCCAGTGATAAAATGAGATAAAGTACTCAAACAATATACACTGGTATAGTAATAAGATTATTTCTGTCTTCTAGTACATTGAACGACAGAAGTTTTGGATACAAATGCAATTAACACTCTTGGTGATGGTGCAGAATTTCTTTGCTGGTCTTGAAAATTCATTAAGTAAAATTAGCACGATTGTGCTTTGCTGTAGAAGAAAAACTAGTACTTATCTCATACGTACCTTTCCTTTTCCCTTTCTCTACACTGTGAAACATCTAAATTGGAAGAAAGTGTACTGGAAAGTCAGAGTATCAGAAAACACTGAGTATATTTCAAGTGTTTTTCCTTCTGTAAAAATGACTTAAATTGAAATCAACATTTGCATCAACTGTCACATCAACAGCGTGATCTCTTGTCAAGGCAGCCCTAGCTATGTCCACATTGGCCAACGGCGCAGTACAACAGCAGCAGACCTGTAGAAAGAAAAGGCAGGCACCGATAACTCACCCACGCTCGGTGGCTCTGGGTTTTGCTTCTGCTCTAGTGTGGCTCTTCGGTCAAGTGTCGTTGGTGGCTCTTGGTGTGCTCCTGGACCATGTCTTCCAGTTTGGTTCCACCCAACAGGAATCAGTCTGCAAACTCGGGGACTGCTCCAAAACTACACTCAAGCACAGCAAGTGGGGATGACCAGGAGATTCCCTTCAACAATGTACGAACAAAATCACTAACATGGACATACCCAGCTGACCACAGTATTTGCTGTCGGATGACACCTTCCATCCATGAAAGACATTTCATTAAGGGGCAATAAATTTGCTAGTACCATCTCTGGAAAATATAAGCCAACGTTACTAAGTTACTCTAGTAGGCTACTGGAGTGACTGTTTACAAGTTAATCCCTAGTAACACAGGTCCAGTGACCCAGAGGTGAACAGTTTTGTGCTCATTCAGAGCACGTGAGGTGAACCGTCCTGATACTCCCATAAGGGCTACAGCTATTCCAAGATTATCAACTGATCTCCACATCTTCAGACAGTCACCATTCAATATTCTAATTCTAAATTCAAACTAAATAAAACACTTTTCACTTTTTGAGGGAAGAAAAAGAAGAGAAATGGATAAGACATCCACAAGATTTAATGACATAATGGTAACTCTATTAGGACATCAAAATTAATTTCAGTTTCCCTGAGGTATCTTATTTTAATTAACAAATCCATGATCCTGCTCTATTAATTAGCATACTGAAAGAATAATAAGTTTCAGATGAGCTTAATTCTAATAAAGCTTTTCATCCCCTAAAAAAATAATGGAAGGAATTAAGGATCTCAATCCAATTTGTTTTCTACATTTAGTAGCAATGTTTAGAAATTCTACCCAATACTACAGCATAACCATTAGTCATTTCTTTTAATTTGAAAATGTTTTGGTTTTGCACTTATTGCATTTCAGACATTCTACCTATCAAATGGATGGCAGCGGCCCACTAAGAAAAGTAATTCTTGCAGGATAGCAGGTAATTTTGTTTTTCATATTATTTCCTACTATTAAAACTGATAACCAATAGGGATAACACATGGATTTTTTTAAATCCTTATCCACTGCTGGTTTTCAAACAAACCCACACAACAGCAGTTACCCATTAGCCTCCCAACTGGGTCAAATAAAATTCTAGGAATGTATCTGGGACCCCAAGCTGCACACTAGGTGTTCTGTGCCTCAGTTTACCTGACCATTCAGTGGTCACTGAGTGGCTACTATGCTAGTGGTCAAACCACACATTTTTATAGACATGCTAATTCATTAGTGTGCTCAAAGCAGATCTGAAAAACTGATTCTTTTTTCCCCAAGTTTGTTTTATGTTCCTCTCTCCTTGTATCACAGTTCACTTACTGGTGAAAAATCACAGCAAGTTTTTCCATTTGTTTTTGATTCCCAAAAGCAACAAATTTGTACTTTAGATTCCTGCGATGCATTTTGCAGATTCCCTGTTATATGAAGTAAAAGGAGAGAAGAAAATATTAGCAAACCACCAAAGGCTTAGCAAAACAAGCTAAGGAGAAAACTTCTGCATAGTTGAAAATGTATTGATGCTTGTAATTTCAGAACTACTTATCCTGCAAAGACAGCCTGCTTCTTTCACCTGGCACCATCTGTAAAACAAACCACAGCAAAAGAGGACACTAGGAAGTTACACCTGCACGACTTTTCTAATTAGTATATCTTACCAGCATTTTTCTTATATTTCAGACCAGCAAGTTTAATATTTTCAATGCTTTACTGAAGAACAAAAGTCAAAACAGTTATTATATAACAGGAAAAAATAACATTAATACAGTATGTAGAAAGAGTAGAGCAATTTAAAAATATGGGTTATAATGGAAAATGCATGTGAACGTCACTAATACTTCTGCCAGCTCTGTCGCTGCACAGTCCCTCTCTCTTCCAGCAGTTGTGGAGGGGGGGAATGGCAGGAACTGCTCTATGCCCATAACGTGATGCTCTGATAGTTAAAGTTGGTCCTGCTGCCTCCCCATTTCAGCTCCCCTGGGTTTGACCTGGGCTGTTGTACATCCCATGGGATCCCTGAGATCCCTAAGTGACAACCTGGTGCTACATTGCCTCTGATGTACGCGGAACGATGATGGATAGTCTCTCTAAAGATAATAAGAGCATAGAGAGAGCTCATTATCACAGACAGCAACTTTTTGCAAGAATATCTAAAGACCTTAACTATGTTTGCTTTATTTTCATTCTCAACTTTTTTCCATCTCCATGTGGTACGTTGAGGAAGCCTAATTAGCAGGTCCCTCTCATATCTGTGTTTTTTCCTCAAATGCCTAATAGCAATCATTCTTTGTGTTTATTTTCAACTCTTTGAGTCCCAGGCACATTAAAGGAGGAGGACTTTTCTCAGCAAAATGATTAACATGCTATCACCTTATCATTTGTCTTTTCTAAAGGCTTTGTGGTGCGTTTGGTAGTTTACTCAGAAGAAACACAATAGTTAATAGAAAAAAATTTTTCTCAACAAAATAGGGCAGTCCTTTCAGAGACTCATTGCTTGAATAATTTATCTTCTTGGAACACCCTTAATCATGGAAGACTGAGACTGTGGAGGCAGGGAACATCCTTACTCCTTGCTCTATGTTTTTGAATGAGGGTTCCAATATCTCAGGATTGAGATTTTTGCTATAGTGGGGATCGACACAGATGGAACCATTCATTTTCTAAAAAAATAGAATATTTCCATAATGGGAGTCATAAATTAATGCTTAATAACAGACTAAATAGCATCTTAATCATCCTGTGCTTGCCAACTCTTATACTTATTGCATATCAGGTAAAAGTACAGAACACTCCAGGTTCCAGATTTGTTCAAAAGAATGGGAAGTTAAAAGAAGATTCCCCCCTTGCTAAATGCACATACCATTTTCATGTGGTAATTATACTAATTTACTCTAATACTTACAGTTTAAATACAGTAGACACAGACAGGGGAAGAGTTAGTATACCAAAACCAGAAAATTTAATGAATTATAGCAGCAAGAAATGAGAATAATCAAATATTGGATGAAATTCTACTCTCATTTACTCCAGAATAATAGTTTATTCTGGTGACTGGCATGTGAATGTGGCCTCTTGTATATTTTTTTTTATACAAAGAATCATATATTTTATAGACTCCAACATTTGGTTAATGGTTACTAAATCTGGCATTTACAGAGACATTAGGAAAGATGCTATTTATTTGTAATTTTATTTCCCTCACAGTGAAACGTGGAATCCATACAGCTGTACAATGAAGATGATTAGAATTGCTAGAAATGAAGGCCTCCTGGGAAAAAAAAATATCAATAGCATAGTTTAACTACATGAACCATAATTGCATTATTAGCTCTGCTGTGCACTACCACAGGAAAGCTAATGACATGATTCTGAAGAAGCTTTATAGATTATGGAAAACTATATAACCTCTTGCGCTCCCATTGACAACACAACTCATTTGAGATCCCTGCCATTATGGGAAGGAAAACTGCCTCATTTTTCACAAACCTTGTGAATATGTCTTTTCTTGGATTTAAAATATTAACTGTATATATGCCCACGGACCAGTAGCTGGAATAACAAATAACCATTTGTTTAACTTTAACTGTGGCAAATTTAGCAGTGAATTGTGTTTTCAGTCCCAGTCCAACAAATAAACTGACTGTTGCAGAAGGAGTGAGGAAGAGGCGCTCCCCACTCCAGACACGCGCTGGCTGTGTCTGAGAGGTAGCAAGAGGATTACTATCATAAACTGTCAGTGAAATGAAAAGCCTATTTTTTTCAGAGTTATAAGTGTACTTACTGCTAAATCAATCTGCCTTACAGTTTAGTAGCAGGATTCAAGCTTAAAAGCAGAAGACCAAAATAATTTTCATTACATTTTGGCAACATGCAATTGTTATTCCCAGTGAGTCATTCCCACTTTGTCCCTGTATTTTCCCCTCCCACCCAGTCCCCAGGTTGCAAAGACATAAATATGCTAAAACCATGACTTTTTCAGTAGTTACTGAAATAGAAGAAATGTGTAATCAAGATTATTAAGTCTTGAAACACAAAACGATCCAAGACACAATCCTAAAACATTGGGCCTGGGAGATAGCTCATCTCCTCCATCACATTACACCTACCTTGCTTGAATAGCCAACTTGCACACGTTTGCTCTTTGGCTCCTTGGTGACCTGCAGCATCCAATATACGTTCGTTCGTACTTTATGTATGCACTCAAAGGCACCTGTGGGTCCGCCCAGATTGCTGCCAGTTCACCGCCATACAAGGATCAGCGACTTCTTTTTTCACTGGGGAGGTTTAAAAGTGAATCTGTGGGCTCCATGGGAACTGAAAGAGAACCGACCCTGGGGTGTTTCTCCATCCACAGCTCAAAGGTGGGCATAATTCATTGCATCTGTTTTAGGTCTTAGATCACTTAACTGCACTGCACCAAGCCACCCTGGGTATTGCCTTTGTGGTTCCTATGGAGGTTCAGAGCAGGGAAGCCCGGCTTGTCAGTGCTTTCAGATCACAGCACTTCGTAATAGGGCAGGTTTGCTCCCTCTCCTGGGTACAGTAGTGCTCCTGCCCTCATCAGCACCATGAGGCCATAAAGTAACCAAGAGTACAAGGGGGAAGACTTCCCTTTAAACTGGATGTGGATAAGCAGGATAAAAACCTCTGAATAGAAAAAGAGTGATAATTTACCAGCAAAATGTCCCTATCATTATTTACACATTATCTTCTGTGTAACTTACTTCTGAGGCGACTTACCACTCTGCAAACCTATTAATACATCGTGCCCACTTCTGCTTGAGAGGGTTAGCTTACTGAAGGAAGCGCTAACATGCCAAATGAAATCATATAACAAGGGAATTCCTAAAAGGACATACAAATGTGATATACACAAGATATGGTGGATAAAAGTCTTATTTGCAGAGTTTATTGGTAAACAATGTTGTATGAATGTCTGGAGCTTTTTCACCTGGGTCCTGAGGAAACGTGCATGTTTCCAGTTTTATAGTTTCCACTGTCAAATTCTGCTGGGTTTACTTATATGTGGTAAAATGTTGCCATCAAGTGGCCATTTACTCAATTACAGAGCACCTCTCCCCTCCGGGGCAGGCTGCTTGCCTTGCCTTAGGTGACGACTTCCTACATGAAACTGTCTGGTACGTAAATGCGTTAACTCCGCTGCTACTCGTTGTGCAATTACATTACTGAAAACCACTTTTGATCCCAATTGCTTTGAATCTCCAAAAAGAAGGAGGAGATTGAGGGCACCTAAATTATCAGCATCTGACCTCTTTATTAAGAAGAGCCAGCCAGATATTTGTCCTCTGTAGCTGAGGAGCATAACATGTAATTCTAATTCTACTAAGAGAAAGTATGTAGGGAAGCATGCATCTTAATGCTATTGTACATACTCCCTTGCAAACCATAGGGGGCATTATGTTACCATGGTTTGTTCTTATAATTTTTCAATTCAGAATGATGCTCTGTTATTGTCATATTCATCAAGTTCTCAAAAGCCCTATATTTATACCAACTCAAGAAATAAATACAGAAAACTGTGTTCTACATATTCTGCTTTTTCAAAAGTCCTTTTCAGGACATCCAAAGCATGACATATGCACAGTTTCTTATTATCTGCAACTTAATTTAGATCCATTTACATAATCTGAAATGTGCAGATTAATCGGTAAAGTGCCAAAAATCTGTTGTTGAGGGAACTACAAAGAAAGCAAGGGTCTAACCTTTGGGAAGATATGAGAAAGGCAATATAACTTGAGAGTCCTGGGCTCTGCATAGCATGAGTATTCCCCCACTGTAGACTTGAAAAGAAATGCAACTGCAGGCCTGATGGGAGAGGGTAGGATGGCTGTGGTCCAGCTCTGGTCCACCTGTGCCTTCACACGGAACATCAGGCACATGCAGGAGAACCTGCAATCTGCAATAGCCAGCCAAATTACTTTGGCTTTGTCACCAAGTCCCAGCCAGTCTCCCGGTTCCCTGCGATGTTGCATGTAAATACCCACCACGCAGCCAGCAAAAGCCCCGGGGACTGACGGTGGAGTTGTGCCCTGGGTGCCACCATGCAGGAGCCTTTGGGCAGAGTCACACATTTGTTTCTCCAACTGCAGTGATTTAAAATATCACTATCCCTGTTCACCTCTCATATGGCTGCATAACTGCCAACATGAGGACAGGTCTGTAAAATGGTGGTTTCCCTAAACCTTTTTTGAGTCCGCACTCCAGTTTACTAGCATAGCTCACACGGTCAAGTGGCTGCGGAGTGGGGGTTAGCATGCTAATTGTTACAGCTGCTTCTGAAGCCCAATTTCATAATCTTTGCATGCTTTCTGCAGAAAGAAGGTTTGAGGATCTTGCAAACAGCAGAATTAAAGGCAATTTCAAAATTGGCTCACAATCTTTGTTTACGGGAATTATCTTTAAGGCAGCAAGAAGGAAGCCTTTCAAATGTAAAATTCACTGTGACTTAGCCCAAATTTAGGCAAAAAAGCAGGGACTAATTAGCAACCTTGGTGCTGAATCTAAACTTATTTTAAACTTTAGTCTAACAGGAAAAGGTTAATTGAAGAACAGATCCACATCTTATGTAACTGACTTTTCTTAGGTTAAGAAATATAGAAAAAACTAGTATGGGCAGATTTTGTAGATTGCTTTAACAATAAATATTTAGACCACTTCAGAATGAATGCCACCTCTTGAGGATGAGATTTGATACCCTGTATGGCATCAAGAGATTTCCACAGTTTCTTGTTCAAATAAGGACTTGCAGAAACAAAATACAGGAGAAATGGACAAAATCAAAAGTACTAGATTATAAAATGGCAACTAAGGCTTGGGTTCTGGGGGAGGGGAAAAGTGGAATATCAGCCATTTTTATTAACATTCTTCAGGAAAATTCAAGCTTTTAGTATTCATAAACTCACTGCTAATTATAGACTGGCATCCTGAGGAGAGAAAAAGGAGACTATAATGAGAAAGGTAGAAACATTTTGTAGTAAAATATGCTTGTCTGAACAAATTCAAAGAACAAACTAACCATTTGCTACTAAGATAGTTCCCCCAGTTGAGAACTGTACTCTATTTTTTTACTTTTCAAAAAGTTGGCTTTGCTTCATATCATCCAGTTTCTCCCCCATTCCTTTTAGTACGAAGATCCCTCAAATGCATAAAGGATGCACTGATACTTTTTAGTCTATCTCTCACATCACACTTCAGCCACCAAATGCTTGCAAGAAGCTTCTGCTGAAGAAAATAAAGCCAGCTGCATCTTTCTAACAGCAAACACTGCCTGATATCTCTAATAAAGGTAAGGTGTGACTGCTTACTAACTGTTATCCCCATGGTTTTTGCTATCTCACAACACAAAAATCTAATACGGTACTGAAAATGCAGCAGAAGACAACCTCTGGTATAAGAAGAGTGCCAGCTCCAGGAGCATCAGGAAAGCGCTGGTCATATTTCATGGAGACGTAAGCAATTGAACAAGGAGAGAGTTCAGTGCTCTTGACACCTACAAAAACATTATCAAGAGAAAGAAAGGGAGATGGGGCCATCTAATTGTATAATATTAGAAGAATACTTGCATAATTACAGAGCTACAGTGACAGCTGCTTACAATGTCCGCTATCACACACTGCAGGTGGTAATTTATCCATAGGTTTCCCATTCATCTGAATGGAAAACGGCAGGGGGTGGCCTCTTGGCATCCCACATAATGGCAGACACTTTAAGCAACTACCATGCGCTAGGTCCCCATTTTAATTTTGGGGAAAGGATATGGACTCGCCTATTGCTAAGTGCCAATTTTAGGGCTGTGTTCTTTATTGTCAGAGATGTCACAGGACAAATAGGAGACGAGCAGGGAACTCAAATAAAGTTCCTAGGACTGTTTATTGCAGACCTGATTTCTCAAAATTTCCCTTAAGATACATTCTCTATTGAGTGCATTTTACAGGAAGATGGTAAAGGAGAACTGTGCCATTTAAAATTCAGGGCTCTAAAATACCAGCAAGTGTGAAGACAACTGTTGGTAGTTTGAAATAATAATATATATCTATAAAAGCTTTCTTTGTTATTTTATTTATACCTCAATTATGTCCCTTCTAAAAACACAGTTTGGAAAGAAGGGCATATCTCAGCGCATATCCTTTCACCTCCCTCATGCATATGAGTATACAAAATTCACCTCCGGGTCAGAAATCAAATGGTTATTATGGCTTCAGAAGGAACATCACACATGCAGTGCTCTGTGGTGTTTCACAATACAGTCTCTTCATCTCTTCAGTTACCATCCACTCTTTATTAATAAGCAGTGAGCTCAAACCAGAGCAAAGCTTTAATCCTATACTTCTTTTGAGCAGGATGATGTGCTATCCTCACTTGATTACAGCCTTCTCTTAGCGGTATCCACATACCATATACTTATAGTAGTATTTGCTTTATTTTTATTTCCATTTAAGAGTATATGTTTTCATGTTTTCCATGGTGTATTTTAATCACTTGTTGAGCAATGCTATCACAGACTTACTGCTTTGGTCTTACCATGCTTGGTGAGCTGCCAGAGCTTCCAGCAATAACAAAAGCCAGTTGCAGCCATGCTGGTTATTCTCGGTGCCGTTAGGAAAAGCTGGCAGACTCACTTTGTCACTTTTGCAGCTGGGTGGCATTTATGAGGTGTGTTTCATGTTCTCACAGCACTAACTTGCATCACAGAAAAGCACAAAACTATCATTTTAATTGGAGTAATCATAGGTATCATTCTTGCCACTGTATATTACATTAAGTTAATGAACTTTGGGAGATACACTTGAACACATCATCGCGATCAGCCCAATTCATTATAAACTGTATGCCTCATTTACATGGGTTCCTAGTTTATTTTACTGGGGATGGGGAATATGCATCCTCTGCAATCAGCTCAACTTTTTTCTTCCACGCGCAAATTATTACTTCTGAGAGACAGGCTGAAGTGATAGAGGAAACAAAACAAGCATAAAGGAATATATACTTACCCTAAACTGGTGCTGTATTCAAGATTGGACTGCTAAATATGAAGAAGGCATAAAATAAGGTTTTGAAAAGCTGTATTTTTTTTTCATCCTTTTACTTACATATTTGTCATGGGGAGAGTGAGGCAGCTTTTCCTACCATCCACCAGTACTCTCCTCTGGAACTGTGCTCTCCAGCAGACTGCATACAGGAGGGATTCCACCTTGCAGCCTTTGGTTGTTTCCCTGCCCCTCTTCCCCTTAAAGCTCAACTTGATTTAAAAAGAAAATAATCGCAGCTGGTTTAGAGTTAAAATTAGCTTGAAGGAAAAGGGAGCATCTCAAAAAGAAAAAAACTACAGAAGTCACTCTTCACTATAGCTTTCTCTGAACAATCCTGTCCAACAGTTGACTAAGGAACTCTACCATCTATACTTCCTTCTCATTTTACTTGCTGTCCCATGTATACGATATGTTATTTCTGAACCAGAACTCACTTGTGCATTTTTGTGTGATGTATCTGAGACCACTATTGATAGAGACCTCTTTAGAGCTCTGTAAGGCCATTTCAGAGACATAAGCAATGCTTTCTCTATCTGCTGCTTTTCCCTGGAGTTGTCAACCAGGCCACCTAGAAACTCTTCTGCTCTATCAGATCTCGTGTTTCTTTACATCACACATTTGTCTTTTTTTATGAAGCCAGAAAGCAGCAAAGATTTTGCAGCTTTCATAGTTTCTGTAAATGCTTATTAAATGTAAGCATTTAGAAAATACAACTGTGTTGTAAATCACAGCTCCAAGGGGAAATGTTTTTAGCAGAGCAACTCCAGGGAAACGGTCATGTACAAAGTATGAAAACCTCAGATAATTTCAAGTGCTGTTTCATCAGAAAGCCTGACTCAGGTCCATCATGTCACAGAATTAGCAAGCAGTTGTAGCCATCATGCCTATACACTACTCCTTGATAAGTCTGTCTGTGAAAATGATGAGTAGAACATACAGGTCATGATGACGACATGCATCTACTAACTAGCTCACATGCTAATTAAAGCTAACAACTGTAACTCAGCCAATGAAGTATTTTGTTCCCAAAACCAAGGATATTTTTTCTAGTTTTGTCAACACTTCCACAAACATTAAAGAACATATTCACCTTTTTTTTTTTTCCTAAAAATGCAAACAAGGAAAGTTAAAGGTGGTGTCTTCTGATTTTCACATGACCGTATTATATCTCTTTCTCCTCAGGAGCCATTAATAAATGAAAGAATGGACAATTATATTTGAAAGCATCAAAATTCCCATTATGGTATGGATCACATCCTCCTGTTCTAAGGATGAACAAAAACTGCAAAACCCAGAAGCATTAAATGACCTCAAGCTCTTATCCCAACTCCCATGTTACATGAAAGCTGAAAAATTTGTCCTGTAATGCGAGAAAAATACCCTCTGTGGGGGAAAGGAGTGCAGCCTTGGGAAAGAGAGCACAGCCTGCAACACTGTAGATTTGAAGAGAGCATGCACCCTTGCCTATGCAGGAGGTATTTTAGGGTATCCAAGGATTGATGCAGGGAGTGAGTGCCGTGCAGAGCATGCCTTACACCAGCATTGTTGTACTAAGACCAGAAGCATAGTTAGGATTGCTTATTATCAGTAGAATTAGAGCTCCCTTTTAAGCACCTTGGACTTGAAATCTTATTTTCCCACTAACTATTTCTGGTACTCTTTTTGCCTGTAAATCCAAGTGCTAGATTAAGTCTGTTTACCGTTCTCTTTCCAAACAACTGCTTACACCAGGGCTGTAGGTTTTTGTAATCGTCTAGCAAAGAGGGAGGGAACAGGGATCACAAAAGCAGCAAGTATTTGCTTTTACATGTAGAAGCCATGATACTCTAAAAATACAGGTCACAAATAAATACAAGAAAAACACTAGGGATACTGTGGCAATACCTAAATCTCCATTGCTGTCAAGTGCTCTGTCATCCTGAAGGTGACCCAAACAGACAATCTTGTAGGGTCGAGATTTCAGCATATCCTGACTTCTGCTAATCTTACCAGTGAGGCAGCATCAGCTTTCGTATTCTCAAAAATTCATTATCTATCTACCCACTCTTGCCCCCTTTGCACGTTTTGTGCAGTAATCAGAAGATGAGAATATTACTTGGTTATAAGACAGTGGGTGGATAAGAGTAAAAAAAATATTAAAATGGATGATGTGAATAATTAAAACCACTTTTCTATTTACAGAAGGAACAGAAACCACAAAGATGAAAGTGAGGTCGCTTGTTTTATGAGTTGCCTAGCCAATCAATACCATCCGTCAGCAGCAACTGTATAAACACATCCCCTCAGCAAAGCCTTTGTAGAGCCACCTGCACCCTGATCCAGACTGAACCTCGGTGACATTTTAAACATTCTCACGAGAAGTTTTCTTCATTCAGTGAATACAACATACTGCATGGCTGAGCAAATTACTGGAACATATGCAGTGGTAGTTTAGGATTTTCAAGCAGCGGTTTAAGTTGTTGGGGTTTTTTTAACCAATGCTTTCTTTTAACATTTGAAACCCCCATATTCATTTCCATCCATGTTCCAACTGGATTTGTCAAAACTTTTGCATACTTTGCAGTTTGACTTACAACAGGCTAATTCCCCAACCACTGTAAATCAGTTTAGCTGCACTGAACTCAGTGCAGAGAGGTGGATTCAATCTAGCTGAGGATTTAGGCTATTGCATTTTAAAGCTAAAAAAAAAAGCATCTTGAGCAGTTATTTATTATTGAGCTATCAGGTTTATTTATTTTTTTGCAATGTTTGACAGAGTCGTAGGAGTGAATTGTCATTGCAGGAAGCAGGGGGTTATACACACAATTCTCATTAACAGTAGTATTTTTCTTGGGATTTTGCAATGCCAATGCCATCTAATCAGTCCTAACTTTCATGCTTCTGCATGCACAAACCAGAAGGGATAGGACTTAAGGAAGGTGAAATGAAATTACTATGCGAAAACAAACCCAACCTGATTTCATTGCTGAACTTCACAATCCCCAAGCAATGCGAACCACAATACTTAACAACATTGCACACAGGATTCAAGGCAGTCGTTACCTTATCCAGTCTGCTTTGAGTCTCCAGGTTTGCCCTATGGAGTCTTCCCTTTAATATAAAGATAGACTTCAATATAAAAGGTCTATCTCTAAAATCTGTTTAAAAGTCTATCTTTAAAGTTAAACTTCTGCCAACAGAAAATTTATTTATTAAAGATACTATTTACTTTTCTGTTTAGGCCTGAAATCAGCAGGTGTTTTTCCATTTCTTTAATGACAAAAAGCCGATAACCCACAACTGCTTAATGCATGTGCATAAAAGGGAAAAATCACATTGCATCACAATTTCCTCCTTCTGTTTTTCCAGAGCGCCATTTAGTTTTGCAGATCCATTCTCACATTGTGCAGAGGTTGTCTAGAATCAGGGTCATTCAGTGCACAGAGGAAGAACAGAAATTAGAAGTTGCACAAGTGATATAAGAAGTATTTTCTATTAGTCTTTTTATTTTCCTTCTCTGTCCAGTCATGCACGTGAGAATACTGGTGCCATGGATTCAACAACATTTAACTTTTTCTTCCTACACAACAGTGGCAGATTCCTCACCAGAACTTTTACCATTGGCATATATGCTTGATTCTCAGATACTGGCATTGTCTTCCATAGGTGGTTTGCCATAATTGCTCTTTAAAGTAGGTGACTTTACAATACCAACAGTGACACTGGGGCATGGCAGGGGCAGAAACCCAAGAAGAAAACACAGGCAGATCTACCGAGCTTTCGTGTGAAACTTCCAGTATTTCTTTCCCCTAGCTCAGTTAAGAGACAGCATTCATTAGTAATTCTTCTTTTTGCCATCAAGGCCAGGAGAAGGAAAAAACCAAGTAGAACCAAACTGTGAAAGCATTAATTGAGAATCAATTTTGGCAAAGGAAAAGTCCAAATTTCTTTACCTGCCTTGAAAGTGAAATAAGCAACAAAGTATGACTTCAAAGTTCTGTAGATGAGATCCATTGGTAAGACAGAAACTGCTGTAGTTGCACAAAACAGTCAAAATATTTGGTAAAACATGTTTTGCTTGCTTAAAAAGTGTAGTTTTAATGAAATTGAAATATTTCAAACTAATGCTTGCACAAAGCGATGTACAGTGCATCCCATAAATCTCCATGGGAAATATTAAAGAAGGAAAAGGGGTTGAAGCATGAAAAGTGTGTGAGAAAACTTGTTTTTCTAGTAAATGTCAAAGGAATTCATTGCCAATATAGTGAGATTATCAGGCTCCACACTGACCGGTTAAGCAACCCTATGTGCCTTGCCTACACAAAACTTCCAGTGCAGTAATCACCTAATAATTCATTGGTAGATGTGTCAAAAAAACAAAATAAAACAAAACACCCTATAGGCAGAACATGCAAAATCTCCTCATAAATCAGTAATTATCTTTTTCAGTGCACTTCCCAGAACAGAAAAACATTACTGGAAGCAGTGGCTAAGCAAATACCTCAAATTCTAACCTCTTCCTGACCTTACCAAAAGTATATAATACAACATAACACTTTTTTCTTTTTTTTTTTTTAGACTTTTTGCTTGTAAAAATGTTGTGGAAACCGCTTATTCAAGCTTAGAACAGCTTTTTCTAGCTTGGGAATCTTTGTTCCAATGGGCATCTTTTGGCATCAGGCTCCGTGTTTGTCAGCACAGAGCACGCACAGGCGCAGAGCCTGGATTGTTTTGGTGTTAGGTCAGATGGCATAAACATCACTGGCTTGAGGGAAGTGTTTTCCTGCAAAAGCTATTGTTAACATTCCACTGTATAGCTGAGAATAGTGTTCAAAATCTTACGTTCTTCTAACGAAATAAAATAAACATCAGGAAAAAGCACTAAAAGATATTTTTAAACCGGAACAAATTCAAAGACGCTGCTGCCAAGATTGTATACCGCACAATACAAAAACATGTCTTAACTGATCACATCCCACTGTAGTATAAAATCATTTCAAAAAAGCACCTTTTTCTGTCACCTTGTCTGACAAGCTTTATGTGTTTTATTTGTATGCAAGTGAACGGCAGTTTATTGTGTCCCAGAGGATGAAGTATTAATGATCATTTGCTCCCTGCTGTGTGGCCTGTCATAATTTTGCAGGAAGACTGACAGAAGTAACAACCAATCAGTCTGTTAATACTCGCCTGGCAGTGGCCACTCAGTCCATTTTAATCAAGGTCTTTGCCAAATCCTTAGGTAATTTTCATTAAAAAAATGTGATTTTTTTCATAGCATCTGCAAATTGCTAGATAGAAGCAGACTAAACAAACCGTATATTTCTTTTGTGTAGCAGTCAGACTTCTATCTCAGCAGGTGTTTTCTGGAAAAAAAGACTTCCAATCTGAAAGCCTATTTTGGTCAGCAAGAATCAATCTCTAAAACATTCAGCAATTTGTTATATCAATATCTTAACATGGTGAATTCCTTGCAGCATATAAGAATTAAATCCAGTTCTGACAAGTAAATAGAAGGCAGAATTTTTTAAAATTATAGTTGAAAGTCAGATGTCAAAAAATCCCAGATTTGTACAATGTGATGTCATTCATTTCTCTCTTCTCTGCAATGCTGCCTGCTTCATTTTACCTTGAGGCTTGTGGAAAAACCCAGATAAAGACAGTTGTTACCAACTCTGACACACAAATAACCTTATATTTTATTAGTCATTTTATATCATACAGCCCCACGGTAGATGCACTCTGAGCTATTAAAAAAAGTTTCAAGAAAATGATTTCTGAGTGTTCGCCAAGCACAAGGTACAGATGATTACAGAGGAGATTAGCAGATGTTGGTATCGACAGGCAGTTGCCATGCCCCCCCCAAGAAGCATTGTGTTTCTTTCCAAGGAACTGCATTTTATTCTTATTCACACAGAAACAATACAGAGCCCCAATGTCCCTGGAATTAGTCTGAAAGCAAAATCCTGACATGAATGATCCTGGTGAAAAAATGATCTTGGGGGGAGGGAAAATAAAAAAAAAAAAAATTAAAAAAATAATATCCATGACAGGTGCACATCAGCTTGAGACAAACCCTGCCTCCTGGGTGACAGATAGGTTGTGACAAGGTGCGACATGCCTGACGGACCCTACCTGAAGGAAGCAGCATTACCTGTTACCTTCACATGGTGTGCTTCTGAGACCTAACGACAGTTAATATCACTCAGGTGTTGCAGCTATAACATTCTGATGTAAATTAAATAGATACGTTGCATCAAAGGCATTTGTATAAATGGAATAAGAAAGGGAAAGATACTTGTTTGCTGCCTGCTGTTCTTTATATGCAAATCTTAGTATATTACATGGCAACATACTTGCCTTCCATAGCCACATAAATGTTTTACTGTTTTATGAGATGTTTGCAATAAATGTGATTGATGATGATTTTTTTTTCATAATTGCCTATTAGAAATACACTATTTTGTTGACAAATCCTTAAGGGATATCTCAGTTTCAAAACTGAAGAGAATGAGAGGTACCTGTACCAGGAACTGGGTGGTGCTGCTAACAAATGTCAAAATGCATGTTCAATCTGCTGGTTAATTTTACTCATACATTTCTTTAAGCTTGTTAGCATCCTTTCCAGGTTTACTGAGTTTTGCATTTCAATCAGATACAAAGATGTATAAAAATACTGCTACTGTACCTTAGGGCAGGCAAATAGCTTTAAGCTGCACACACAAATAGTCACAAGGGTGAATAGCTATAATTATATTGGAGTGCATCCAAGAAATCAGCTATTCTGTTTATACTTCTTGCCTCTTTGAATTTATGTGCACTTCAAGCAAACATACTGTAAACTGATTTTAATCCTAAAACTGTTGACCTTAGTATTGCAGCTTATTGACTATTTTTCATACAACTGCTGTTGTGCTGGAAAAGATATACATGTCTGGGTAAAAATTTATAGCGGGAAAACTCCTGGCCCATTTGTAAATAATATTGGAAATCACTAATAGTTACTTTAAAATGCAAGATCATTAAAGATCTTTGGCCTACAGTTTTAGATCCAAATTCTGTCCTGAGTAATTCTGGAATTGGTAGAGATATACGAACAGAAAGAAACTGACTCTATTATTTTGATAAACATAGTGATTTTGAAATGCTAGGTATCGGCAGGATTCTTCCAGCACAAGCCACATTAGAGGGTGGAGACAGCTGCATGAATGCTCTAAAGGTCACACATGGATTTGCACTCATTAGTGGCCCTTGTAATATATTTGTCAGAGGTTTGGCTCCATTGTTTACATCAGATCTCTCCACATATAATAAGTGGCAGGAAAGCAGGACTATAGCTCTTGGCATCAAGAATATGAATTAAGTTCCAGGAGGATACGCAACTATATCCCTCTTATCTCTCTCCTGTTCACATAAAATCATAGTAGTATGCATAGGCAAACTCATGTTTTTGTGAGTCCGGAACTACGTTCAGGACCTGCTCCCAGTCATGTTTTGCTTTGGCTTTTGTTGGGATTTAGTGCTTTGGTTTTCCCAACATTAAGACATGAACCATGAGGATTCTTTTTGCACCACTTTGAGATGTAGCAGTCAAAATTGATAGGAATGTATTATTACTGATGAAAATGCATCATCCACTCATTAGCAGTGTCCACAAAATATCAGTAATAGATCAAGAAAATCAATCGACAAATATAATATTCAATAAGTATGCAAATAATCACATAGGACAGAAAAATCTTCCGCAACATTAAACGACAAGAAAGTAATTCAGTATCATTTATCAAACTTTTCAAATACATATATGGTTCAGTTAACTCTTTCTAGTTAAATTATAGTGAACAAAAATAGCAATTTTAAGATAGTAAATTAATGGAACCAAACCCAGGACTTTCACATCTGTGAATTATTAGTCACAGATTTCCATAACAATACTTTTTTTTCTTCTAGGTTAATTCAGTTAAGAGGAAATTTGTCCAATTTTTTTGCCAAATAAATTAGATTTAACATATTAACTTGGGAAGACATCAGAGGAAATTTACTGGGTTCATTAGGCTTAGGAAATTAAGTTACAGAAAATTGTGCTTCCTTGTAATAGATTTAAGCAGTAATATTTAGCAGTCTGCCAAAGATACACATTTCTCATACAAATAGATATCTTATGACCTGAAAGAGCCACTACTTCTTCACAGCACCTGCATTCATGATTTTGTAAAGGAAGCTCCTACTTGTGAGAGCTTTCAAAACATCTAGAGAACTCAACAGAATGGCAGACAATGTTAATTGCATCCACAAAAATGAACCACTTGCCGTTGTCTGGGGTAATGATAAGTGGGGATACTCTGAATAACTGAAAAACTTGGGTAACTTGCTGAAGAGCTTAGCAGCAGGACACTCAAGGCTGGGCGAGTGGGTGCATTAGCCCTCACTCACCTGTGCTGGTCCTCAGCACTGGCTCCTGAAGCACCAAGGCACACAGCACCTGCCCTCCATGCTCTCCAGTGGCCAGGGCAGAGGGGGACAGCCAACTTGGCACGCTCAGCACCCAGCCCAGGCTCAGTGTGGCTTCTCTGAACTCACAGCAAGATTAATCCACAACCCAGACAAAACTCCCATGATAACTAACAGTATGCATCGAGGTAGAGAGGTGCAAATCCACAGCCTGGGAGGCTTGGGCTGTATCCTGGTAGGCTGCAGGTGTGCCCAGGCAACGCAGGGTAACTTACACACACAACACTTTACATAAGCGCTCCTACAATGCTACCTTTAAGCATCTTCCGGTAACAAGTTAAGCAAGGTGTCCCCCATGTAACTCTGTTCCCTTCTTTCCCCCATGTACACCAAGAAGAACTATTTTGTAGAAACTCATTTGTGAATACATTATCTCCTGTTGAAAAAGAACGACATCAAAGAAATAAGAACAGGTAGGAAGTAATTTTCTTGCCTTGTAAGGAGGTTCAAGACCAAACACTTTTCCAAATTAGGCAAAGGAGGAACCCTTACCTTCCCATGGGCATATCCAAGGCTGTGATGGCCCAGAGCTATTCCTAATCTGAATTAGGCCAAGGAGTTCAGTATCCTAGAGGAGAGAAGGTGGTTACAGCCATTTCTGACAGCTCAGAGGGTGCAATAGGAGAGACATTAAGAACTCTCAATCTAATCCCCAACCTGAATAGGAAGAGAAGAATTTGAGCTGCTGAGTCCTTCTCCTGAGCAGGATGACAAAACCACCTGGGTAGTGACCTTTTGGGAGAGCATTGTCAAGTCTCATTAAATTCCATTCTAGAGGTACAAAGGTTTTCTAAAAAGCATTGGTGTAACTGTACCATATTCCTACGAATACTTGATGTTTGAAAACTTACCCCTGGCATGAAATTTAAAAAAATGGATTAAAAATTCTGAAATAGAACTGCCTTACACATGAAGCAGAAACTGGAAAGGTTTGTCATGATGATCCTTAATTCCAGCAGGGAGGATATTTCTCAATATGAGTTCCTTCCTACTAAAGTGATTTATTCTGTCCATATAAAGATTGATCTGAGTAGGAGAACAAAGTGGCAGCCTCCTCCTGATATCACATGCATAGTTAAAGCTCCAATGAAATGTAGTCTGGTTTCTGTAGCTAAATCTGGCCAAAATATCACAAATAAAGAATTTCTACTGGCACAAAAGCTCCAAGGGGTACAAAACTAGTTTCCTAATCTAAACACTTAAATAAATTGGGATCACTCAATCACTAGAAGTCTATCCAGAAACAGCAGTGCAGACTCCACAAAACATCCTCAGTCTTTACTGCCTAAATTCACACCTCTGACTTCAGTACTTAGTGCTGGCACTGGGGCACTGGACTAGGAAAAGACATACCTGTGTTCGGGGGGNATTAAGGGGCTTTATAGCAGGCCTTATCTGTGGACCTCAAAAAACTTCTCATAGCAAGGCTGCTCTGGAGCACTATTGCAGAGACAGACTTTTAGCAAACAGGAACAGAGCAAGACAGACCTGTACCAAGTGATCTCCACTGCGCTTGGGACAGTGTTTGTGGACAGACTCAAGACTTACATTCCTCTCTTCCAGGGATATATCAAACACCGTAACTGGAGTTGTTACCACTTCCCTTCTCTATGCCTTCGTTTCTTCAGACAAATTGTCTTTTGCCTCTTATTGCTCTCCCTGTTAGCGAGTAGATAATTTGATTTGCAGAAGAACGCACAGAGGACTCCTAAAGTGGCTTATTTCAAACTACTAGCGGTATCAAAATAACACTCTAATGGGCAACCTCAGCTCCCAGAAGAGTTTGTTTAAGTGTGATCCGGCAAGTATCAAACAAATAGCACTTTATCAGAAGTGCATAAAATGGCATTTAAAGAAGTGGTGCAAGCCATGGGTTTAAAGTTCTTTATTTGGTAATAACAAATAACAATAATTTGATGATTGAAACATTCTGGTATGTCATACTGGCACAACTGCTAAACAGACAGAACAGCAGAAATCTGGTATGTGGGGGCTCTTTTTCCTCCTCTCCCCCAGCAGTATTTCTAAATATTATGTTTGTATTTTCAGTCCTGTTTTCATCACTGCCTTCAAGCATAGGCTGCCAGATGTAACCACTGAAATACTTGGTGATATCTAGTAGTGCCTGCTTAAGGAGATGGACAGAAATGGGTGGGTTTCTCTTGCTTGCTTTCAAATTCTGGAATTGAGAACTGATGTTTGAGAAAATAATACAATAAGAGGCTATGAAGGCTGTGTGAAAGCAGTAGATTATCTTTAGTAATTTTAGGCTCAACTCAGTCATATTCTGAAGATGTGCTTTTTTTGATTATAGATTGACTGTATGGCTACAATGCACAGGGCTGTAAATACTCTTATAGTTAAAAGTACTTCACCCATCTAGTAAAAAAGTATTTTAGATCAGTAAGGTTGCAAAAGCAAGCGCAACATGAGAATGGGATCTTCTAGGAAGATGGCCAGCCAACACAGTATAAGTGAAGACTAAACTCTGGCCTGACATTCTGCAATCCTTTCCTTCTGCCATATTTATCTAAAAAGATTCAAAAAAGTCAAGATAACACAAACTGCTTAGCAACAAGGACTATCCTACTAGGTTACCCTAGGATATTTGACTATCCTAGGGCAAGGATAGCCAAAATGGATCTTCCTTTTCTGATGCTGCTGCTAATTTCCTACACTTCTTGTCCTGTGTCTAATGATCCACCTCCTCAATTAAAAAGAACACAGGTCTAAAACAAATACCTGGAACACGTACAAGCACCACAAGGATTTGTATAATTCCTTAGTGTCTTGTGCTTGGATAACAAATAACTGACAAAGAACAGCACAAAAAGGAAAAGAATCCAGCAAGGGGTGCCATTTTTTACAGTTGATCCATATTTTGGAGCTGGGCAGGTAGAAACTGTTAAACTGGAAGATTGCCCAACTAAATTACGCTGGGTATTTGTGAGGGACAAAACAGCTGAACATTTTGTCTCAAAGCTTGCTGACAAGGAGATAACAGAATCTTGCAGAAGATTGTGCAAGATGTTATCTGCTCACACGATCTCAAGGACAATCACCAGGAGCCTCCCGTTTGATATAGATAACAGGATATGGGCAGGGACGATCACCAGGAGCCTCCCATTTGATATAGATAATGGGATATGAGAGAGGCTCAGAGACGTGCCATCGCCCTGGGTTGCGCAAGCTGGAGTTGTTGCCTTAGGCCGCATCCTATAAAAGACCACTGCCCCAGACCCTGTTAGGTGGGGGAGAGATCCCACTTTGGGTACCACCACTACAGGTGGGGGAGAGATCCCACTTCGGGCACCACCACTACGGGAGGGAAGATCGCACTTCGGACACCACCACCACCGAAGACCCTGTTGGTGATTCCCCACCACGGAGATCCCCCACCACTGAAGACCCCAGAAGCAAGGACCCCCGGGACGCCGCAGATCCATGGTGGTGACTAGTTGCGCTTTCCTATCCCGAACTCTTGCTTTATCTTCCTCCTTTCCTTCCTTCCTTGCTTTCCTATTGCTCTTTCTCTTTTTGTCAGTGGTTTAATAAACGGGTGGACTCACGACATCTGACCTCATTTGTGTCTCAATCTCGCTCGAAGGGATCGAACTTGAAAATGAGAGGTTGGTCTAGCTGCCCCTAGCCTCCCAGACTCGTCTGAGGTTGGTCAGAAAGCAAGGGGGCCTTTCTCTCATCCAAATCGGATCCTAACAGTATTTAGTTGGCTATTTGACCAGTAGTTCCTTTCTTTTCTGCTGCAAATGGAACAAGCCACTTTCTGCTTCTCTCATCCCAGCCAAGAGATAACTTTTCTGTACCTTGCTTAAGATACCCAGTAAAGAGATCTGTTGTTTTTCAGCCAAGAACTCACAAGAAGGAATATGTTAACAAGTGTTGGTTGCATCCCTGAATTTTGTGAAAGGCTTGCTTGAAACTACTTTAAACATCAACTTCTTCCCATATAAAATATCAGCTCTACAGCACTTCCTCCTAAGCTCGTACAGCTGGGGCTTTGACCCTACTGGAGCAGATGGTGTAGATGGCTTAGCATATATTTTCAGGATCCATGTAAATAAAAAGCACACTATCATATGAACTTCTTTATTATTACTCCTTGCAGCACTGGTGGTTGGTTAGGGAGAAAAAACAATACTTAAAGATTCAAATTTTCTAGACATTTTAGTAGTGTCCTAGAATATATATCGTGGTCTATAAAACCATTCTTCACGTTTGATGAATATACTTACAAGTGACCATCTGGAAATTATCAAAATTCACAGGAACTAGAAAATATATACACAGTGTGGTTTCATTATTCCCCACACTCCCATGTCATCTCCCATATTTAGAAAGACAGAACCGCTCATTTATTTATTTTTAAAATACTTGAGCAGAAGATTAAGCTCTTAGAGAGAATGACTAGAATATAATGAACCAAACCAGACAATAGTGCTTTTCTATTCTTGCCCATCACCTCCCCCTTCCCGGTGCCATGTCCCTATTATAAAAACAAATGCCACTATCCCCATGCACTAAGGTACAGGCTGTCTCACAAGATACTGTCATCCCTGGTGAGCTCAATTTGACAGTTTGCCCATGCAACTCAAATAATCCGTGGCCTAATGAAAGCTTTGCTTTTTCTCTCTCTAATTATCACCTCTTTATTGACATGCATTGGGACGCCTGATTCAACCTCCTCACTCCAGTGCTGTGCTAAATATTTTCTTTCTTCTGAGGTTTACAAAATACCTGGTATTATTGCAAAACATCAGCTAAAACAGTGAAAAGTATAATTTCAGTTTGGGGCTGTCTTTTACTGGAATAAAAAAAGCCCAACAGTTTTCACACAATTACTTTTGGCCTGTGGGGATTGATTCATTAAAAAAATAACTTTGTGGCTTCCATGGTTTGATGCCAGTAGAATCATTAAAATAATGTGTCTTATATTTCTTAATATGAAAATTCTCATTAACATGATACATCCACTACAACCATATTCATCTCAAATTTGGTGCCAACAATTTCCAGAGTGACTTCCCATATAAAAAGAGTGATTGGAGACCTAATAATTGAAACAGACATTAACAAAGACAGTTTGATTATTAATAACCAACCCCAGTGCCTTCCTATGGTAGCTTAAGAATGAATTGTTTTTTTCTACCTGTAACGTTTATTTTTCTATGAAACTTTGAAAATAAACCATGAAAAGCCAAAACAGTTACTGTAGGTTAAAGTGTACAGAAAAAAGTTTCTTAACTACTTTTATTTTACTCTTTAAAGGAAGACTGCATATTTCAGGTAGTGTACACAGAGTAGCTTTGCTTAAGAAACTGTCTCAAGGTTCTGTAAATTTTTAACAGTGCCCTTTATAAATGTTTCAGGGGCTATAGAAATAAGACAGGCCTATAAGAAGTTTAATGGGTCCCTGTTTAGCCATTTGTAATGGGGATTTAACTGCTTTGTTTGTGAGCTTCAGCCAAGAAAACAGATTACCTTCATCAAGTACTAATACTCCAGAGTCAATCTAAACTCTGCTCAGCTATGGAAAGGTATCTTGGGATGTCAATAAGTATTATAAACACTAATCCAGCAAACCTGTCAGCTGCTTTATAAAAAAATTATATCTAAATCCAAGCTCCAAGTTCAACACTGCTCTTCCATGTCCAAAGCTTTTTAGAAAATTGTGATGGATCATCAGGGGCACATTTCAAAATTCAAAATATTCTAGTCGTAATTGAAACCCTTGCAGTGAAAGTGATGTTCTCTGAATACCAGCGAGCTAAAGGCATGTGTTAAAGATTAACAAAATGACAATTTCAAGGCCTCAGAAATGACATCATATCCACCATTTCCATCACAACAATTTCCTCCCCATATTCGTCATGCCCAGCTCCCAGGAATGCAGCTGCTATCAGCAGAGGGTAGAACCACCGCTTGGCTCATCCAGGACACCCATACCCTATAGGGCAAGTCAAAACAAAAGATTTATTGTGACTCTGCTGCTGTCAAATCTTAAACACAGTACATGGGAATGAAGAACGAAGGTATGGCCCAACCTCCTCTTCAGATTTACTTGCACAAAGAGGACACAGAGGCTTTGCTCTTCTGCACCCTGGCGGAGCCAGAGCTAGCTGCAAAGGAAGGGTGCATGCTGCACTGATTGCCTTTGCTCCGCAGGGGGAGAGTGGGACAGAAAGAGCAGAAGCAGCAGAAGCTGAGTCAATACTCCTCACGGGTCTACTCTTCAAACAGAAATTGTGTCACCCCCACTTTTGTGTTCTGGACTATGAATTCCCATTTCTCCTTCAGAAGTTGTTTTTCCTTAAACCAAGCAAAGGAATGATTTGTAGCCAGAAATCTTATCTTTTCCTAGTGCAGCTAATCCGTTTAGAGAGAAGCTCTGGGCTAGCCAACTCTCCTGGGCAGCAAGCTGCTGCAAAACCTGTGCCAGCCAGGACTGGTCCCAGCAGAAGGCAGTTTGGGTAGCCTGTTAGCTGAGGTGCTGCTGGGGAACATGCTCAGCCTGTCAAGGACCTGAGCAACATGATCCAGAAAAACACTTAAGGGTCTGCTTAACTACCCTTGTTTTCTTGTTGACTTTAGATAGACGATGAACATGCCTTAGAAGTCTATTTGACCAGAGACAACACCACAGTGCTTTGGAAGATGCAACCCAGCCCAAGAAATTCTGCAGTACTGCTGCCTGACGCATAAGCAGAAATTTCCTTTCTCCAGGGCTTTCAATCTGGTACCTTTTATGTCCACTAAAAAAAAAAAAAAAATGAGGGAAGGAATATCTCATGTACTTTATCCTTTATTTCCATCTCCTTGCCTGGAGCAATTATTTACTAAATATTTGTAATGGTGTTATAATTTTTATAAAACTGAAATTCTCAAAAAGTTTGGGAAGCTATAGCAGGCTGCTGTCATGTAGTTCTCATACTTACTACATATTGTGTGCTTGATAGTAAATATTCCTATGAAGAAGAGTGTTTAGTGAAGGAAAAATTACAAGAGTTATATATGATTGGCATATGGAAAAATATAAACAGAACACTATTTGCATAAGAGTACATTAGGAGAATTTCTTTTATGTTTATTCAACAAATGTTTCCTAAAAGGTTTTCCTCCAAACCAAACAATTTAATTTTCTTTTTAATGTTATTCTCAGTGGTTATAAACTTAATTAGCTTCTTAAGCTTCACATTTATTTGCATTTGAGATAAATGTAATCTCTTACTGGTATAACTTTTTGAAATCAAAATATGGACTAAAAAGGTGCAAGTTTGATTAGTGGAACAGATACTGTAGCAAGTAATCATAGCAATGAGATGTTAATTGGTGTCTGGGTGGTTCTATTCATAGCAACAATAGGCCATAATAACACCCGGTGTCCTCTACTGTTCAACAGTATTTTGCCTTCTCATTTATCATACTGACAATTATATTGTTCTCGAATTTCCTGCCTGTCTTAACAACAGAAAGGTATATAAAATGAGTCAGGCACCTGTGATTTTTTGAGGAAGATGAAATCAGAAGGAATGTGCTGTAGTTTACCGTAACTCCTGTTTGTTTCTGGAAGTTAGCAGGCTGGAATGAGTATAGTATTTTTTCCCACAAAATAATAAATAAATAAATAAATAAATAAATAAAAGGTTTGAGGTTTTTTTCCTCTCCTGAAAATTCTGCTCCATGTATTTCCCCTAACAGACCTAGGGATTGCAGTGGTACTTCACCCAAGAAGAAAGGGATCAGGCTGTGTATCAGGTGCAGTCCTACTCCCCTTCAAAATGCATGCAGTAGAGGACAATATTTAGGGCTTGACACAACAATCTTCACCCACCGTCCTAATTGCTGCTACTTTTGCTCCTCTCTAGCCATTTTTTCCACCCCCATCAGATTTTCTTTGTTTCAGTAGAAAGATTTTCAGTGTTGAGATTCTCTGGTTAGAGGCTCAACCACTAGGACGCTTAAATTTAGGTGGTTTTGAATTAGATGTCAAATAATCATCCCATCCATGCCTTAAAGCATAAGCACGTAGGCAGTGCTAACATCCATGCTCAGTTTCTGCCCAGTTTGGTGGGTCCAACAGCAACATCATTCATTCCCAGTGGTCCCAGGAGCATAGGAGGAAATGTTTGTGCATGGTACATGTGAGCAGACACAGGTTGAGTCATAGACAGGGCTTTAAGAGGGAGAGCAAAGGCAGAATGAAGAAATACAAGAGCCCAGGAAAAATTGTATACTCTTAATTTTCACTTATTATTTTAAAGTGAATGCTACTCCTTTCTCTCCCTTCCTCGACTTCCATCTGCAGAGTTTCCAATTATACGGTCAAATTCATACCCAACTGCCTTTAATTCATAGCCCCTTTTGCATGATATTTGTACTATTTAGCCCACAAGTGTAGATTTCTTTATTTGGGTAATTTCTTTTCATTGATACTTCTGTTTTTGTCTTCCTAGTAGATATCTGGGATTCACATTAACTACCTTCCTTGCCATTTTGTGCTAATAGCATTCCCCTCAGTGAGCCACCCACACTTCTGGGTCAGAAGCCTTTTCCAATTCCCCTCAGAATTTTGGTATTTAATTTTTTTGAACATTTGCCAATTTTGAATGTTGCTGCATAGATAGCGAGAGTCATGGGAAAAAAGAACAGCAAGTTCCTGAAATCCAGAAAAATACACATTTGGGAGAGGAAAAGGACAGCCTTGCTGCTTATTTGAAGTTTATGAAACAAGCATCAGCTTCACATTTAAGAAAAAAATAACCCACTTCATGCACTAAGGTGCATAGTCCCTGCTTAAGACATGCAGACCATGAAATTATACCATGGGCTGCGTTAAGAAATCAGTGATGAAACCAGGAAGTTCCTCATTTTTTCATGGGACAGGTCACTTTGGTGGATTTAAATGTTTACCTGCCAAAGATTTCTAAAAGCCATATTACGTTCCAATTATAATGAAGTTTTGCTTTCATTTCATACACAACAACATACATTCAACGCATTAACTAGCCCATTCTCAGATAACGTACCTTATTTGACTGGTAGACAGGGAAAATGATATTGCAATGGAAAAGAAGTAAGAGAGGATAGACTTTTCTTCAATGTCAAAATTTTTGAGTAGATGAAGTCTGCTTATCAAAAACTCTGCTTATCAAAAGTTGCGCTTAGAGTTTGTGGCCATACTTCACAAACTCTTACTGCAAACACTTTGACGTACTGTCCTAAGCAAATAAACAGCCCTTCATAGATAAATGAGAGTTCTTGCACAGAAATCCTTTGGATTTCACCCGGCTTCTGAGGAAGTCTTGGCACTCTGGTACCTATTCCCTAACATTTTGAGAGCCTCAAGCTTTCATTCAAGGAACAGGATTGATCATTCAAAGCTGGCAAGACACAGATGTCCGTATCAGTGAAGCAGCCTTAAATGCTGCTAGAAATGTCAAGACCAGAGAGGGTTCCTCTTTTTGCCTTTTTATTTCCCTTCAATTAAAAAAAGGAATAAGCAGGTTTTATAAAAGCTTAATCCAGAAGCATGCCATCCACATGCTCCATATCTTCGATTTCTCATTATCAGAGGAAACTTTAACCCTTCTGAAATATTAAACCATTTCAGCAATTGTTGTCAGAGAGATTTTTCTCCAACTTGTATATGAGGGAGCCATAGTCTCCTCATAGCTCTGCTCATACATATTCCAAACCCAGTGTCACCCGGTGCATACAAACCACTTAATCTCCTAAAATAAGAAACAATTGACCTAAGGTAGTTTTCACTACTTCTGTGAACTGCCTGGAAGCAAACAACTCCTGCATGTAAAATAGGTTCCTGATCCCCTGAAATTGATTAACTAAAACAATTACAATCAATTAACACTCTTCAAAGGGTTGCTGCAATCCACAGAAAGAACAAAATCAGCCAGGTGACCTTTAGCATTAATAGACTCCAGAACATTTACATATTAAGTTCATCTTAAAAAAAAGATTTCTCCAGGCCCTGATCCTAAGATGATGTGAATAAATAAACCGGAATGTATCGGAACAAGGGAGCTCAGCAGCTTCGGCCAGCTGAGAAAGTAGCACTCCAGCATGCTCCAAGAGAAAAGTGCATCAAAGGAATAACTAAGTATTTAATATAAAAATCATGAAAAATGAGATGTTGAACTACAATTGCACTATGAAAAAATATGGAAAAAATAGGAAGTAAAGATTGTAAGGCCATGAAAAGACACACAACATATTCAGCTTCTATACACCTAGCATTCCTCATCAGAAACCCTTGTGAGAATGCAGATTTCTTTCAATTTAAGGAATGTGAATTAGATCTTAACTTCTTTCATATAAGTAATTTCTTATAGTTTTACACGCACATTCAGACTAGAGTGTACAGATTGATTACAGCTGCTCCCAGGAACTGTCTTACTGCTCCTCTGATGACTTCTGTTGATAAATGTGCTGACTAAATTTAATTAGGCTGAGGTTTTTCTTTTTGTTTACTAAAACAAAGTTGCTTAATAGTTTAGCAGATTTTTTCTGAGTACCAAAAAGTTCATTTTTGAAACCTGTTTCAAAAATACTTCCTTTCAGAATACTATAGCCATCCTCTTTAGAAATTAAAAATAGGTTGTGTTCTCTTAATAATATCCAACAAATACTATTTTCATGTGTGTCGTGGTTTAGCCCCACTCGGCAACTAAGCACCACGCAGCCGCTCGCTCACCCTCCCCCTCCCCGGTGGGATGGGGGAGAGAATCGGAAGGGCAAGAGTAAGAAAACCCATGGGTTGAGATAAGAACAGTTTAATAATTGAAATAAAATAATAGTAATAATAATAATAATGATAATAATAATAATAATAATTGTAATGAAAAGGAGAACGAGAGAGACAAACAAAACCCAGGGAAAAGAAAACAAGTGATGCAACCGCTCACCACCCGCCGACCGACACCCAGCCAGTCCCCGAGCAGCGATCGCTGCCCCCCGGCTAACTCCCCTCGGTTTATATACTGAGCATGACGTCATATGGTATGGAATAGCCCTTTGGTCGATTTGGATCAACTATCTTGGGCTGTGCCCCCTCCCAACTTCTTGTGCACCTGGCAGAGCATGGGAAGCTGAAAAAGAAAGTCCTTGACTAGTCTAAGCATTACTTAGCAACAACTAAAACATCAGTGTGTTATCAGCATTCTTCTCATGCTAAATCCAAAACACAGCACTATGCCAGCTACTAGGAAGAAAAGTAACTCTAACTCAGCTGAAACCAGGACAATGTGCAATGTATATGAAATGTACAAGCTAAAGAGATTAGAAAGGAACCAGTGACTTACCTCATAGTTGCCAAGGCTCTCATGTCTTTCCCATCCCTGGAGAATATAAATTCCCACAGAATTTGTATTTATGTGACTGATTATAAAAGGCATCAGGATCTAAATCTTATTCAGTTATTAACAATTTAAAAGCCTGGATTAACTCACTGGTGAGAGGCCAAAGCGAAGACACCTGCCAGTATAGAAAGTGTTTTACATGCAAATTGCTGTGACTTGTTCAGCACAAGGTGAAAAACCATAAAATGTGGAATTGGTGTCTTCCATGTACTGAACAGTATTGCTTGACTATGTCTAAATCTTGCAGAGCCTCATACCAAGGAGTTTTACCTGAGGAGTTGCATTGCTTGTCATTTACAGCAGTGAATTTTGCAGATTCATTAGAAAGAGTGTTAGAAAAAAATCGCGAAAATAGTTGCTTCCCACTAGTTGGATCGCAATGACCAATTTTTATGTCTCTTGCATGTCTGGTAACCTCCAAGATACAAGTGTCAGCATTCTTAGCTATTGATGAAAAAATGAATGTTTCTCCAGGACAATAACGCTATAGAACACAACATTTCATTACTTCCTTAGAGAAAATGGCATTCCTAATTTTAGGACTAGTCAGTTTGGAAAGCTGAACAGTAGGAAAGGCTTGCCTAGCTCTATCTCATTTTCTTCAAAAGGGTGTTGGAACCAATAGGTATAGCTTAACACCAGAAAGAGTGATTCTGATTACACACTGTCTCCAAAAATTAAGCATTTCATTCTGGCTTAGATACTAAATCTCTTCCAAGACTTATGAAAGTGTCTCTGATTGTGAAAAGGCAGGGCTGAATCAACACTGTCTCACTGGAGGCTTCTGTATCTGTAGATTAGACAACTTTTGTTTACAGTATAGTGGCAAAAATACCATTATCGCTCAGAGGATTAATAAGTCTGTGCATGCTGCAAAGATTCTCATTTCTGTTCCATTTCTACATTTAAAGCTGAGAGTCTCAAAAATAATATCTGCTGCTCTCCAGTTATTTTCTGTCTCCCCTCAGGCATATGTTTAGGATGTATCCAAGGTGTGCATCATATTACGTACCTATATAAGCATATTACCTACCTACAGAGCAGTAACACATTACACCGGTAGCATTTATCTGCAAGTTTTTAACAGCAGCAGCAATCATTGCATCGTACCAAATACTTAAATGTTCTAGAGAGATGATTAACAGTGCCTTCTCTTGCACTGTCAGCCACTGGGTAAACCTGGTACATGAGTTCCACACCAGCCAAGCAATAAGGACATCCCACAAGGCTATTTATGGCCTTCTTGCCACAACCAAGAAGGGGGATTACTTTCCTAAGAACACAAAAGGACAAATCAGTCCCTGCCCCAGGCTGAAGGAGGAGGTAGAAGGCAGTGGGCTTCTGCATGGCAGACTAGCTTCAGTCAGGCAGCATGGGTCCCAGCTATGGGAAGACACTCAAAGTTCATGAGTCAACTAAGGGTCAATGCGTATAGTCTAAAATATATTACACTTTGTATGATCCAATTTCTGTGTTGGGGCCTAAGAGAAGAACAAAGCTACAGTAACCAAGATCAATGGGGACATTCACAAGGGAGAAGGTATCGTAGTTATGTGCATTAATAAGCTAAAAGTATCTTATTAAACTAAGCCTCCCCCAATTGTCCCTTTGTAGTCAAGCCATCCAGCTCCTGCACTTAATACCAACCGAGTTGCCTTAATACCAACCGAGTTGCCTTAATATGATGTTTTATTAGTCCAAAGTCTCTTTCAAAATATCATAGATAACTGTCTGCTATGAGAGGAAGATACAGGCTACCAACCTGAGCTGAACAAGGAGGAAGATAGATCTGCCACTGTCCCAAAGCATGTGGCATACTTAGTAAATACAATGTTTACAGACCCAAGCTGCAGAATGCCAGGTCTCTTTTCTTGCTTGAGGGATAGCAGCATAATCTGCTAAAAGATCAATTAATCTAGTATTTAGATGTGATCAATGTAGTTATACTGCAAAGGCAGGCAGGGCTACGTGTGCGTGACGTTCATAGGGGGAAAAGCTTATGAAGTGATCTTTTATTGTTACAAAAGGCTTTGGCTATGTGAAGGAGATGGAATAACTCCAGTATAGTATTTCTTTATATCTCAGCAGAGAATTGAACTGTATTACAAGCATAAGAGAGATCTACACCTGTAGCAGGATTTACAGCTAGCCTGTATGAGCTGTACAAAGCAGAGTGGTAACGGAGCACTGACTCAGATCTCCTCCACTCTCCAGAGTGCTGTAATCGCCAGCAGGGGATCTTACCTCTCCAAGACCACAGCAAGGCTGCGCTTTGTGGTAACAAAGAAACAGACTACTGGTACATACAGACAGAACATCCTTGAGCAGGATGCTATCCTATAAGCCTTTTTCACACCTCCCACTGTACCCACAAGGACTTTATTTGAAGCATATGAGAACTTTGCTCAGCTGCAAGAGCAATAATTGTGCTTACACTTCCTCCCTGTTCTCCGTTTCCCTGTAACTGCCAAGACTCAGCTTTCCACTGATCTTGAACCTTTGAGCCTAACCAAACTAAAGGCATCCAAGTAACCTTACATAATACTATAAAAATATGTGTTAATTGAAACATGTTGTTGTTGTTAGGCTTTCTCTGGGAAGGTGAAAGCACCACAGTGCAATTTCTGATCAAAATCAGGGATCTGGAATCATTATTCACCTCCTCATCAGGGCACTCTCCTGCAGCTGCAACAAAACAAGGCTAATCCCTCCTGCACTTGAGTGTTTGACCCACCAGGCCAGTGGCAAGTCTGAGTTGTGAAACATCTTCAGGACCTGTCAAAGATCAGGGTTCTGTTTGAAAATGTCAAATTCTTGCAGTCCTGGTAGTGATGTGTTTCTATTAAAAAGTGAAATGATCGTAAAGAACAACAGAGTCAAAATATTTCTCTTGGGGAGCTTCCACAGTGGGCAAAACAGTATTTTTACTTTGAGGTTTTTCTTCCTTTTTTGTTTCACTTTTATTGCATAGTAATTTTCTTCCTTCTTTTTGTAGTCAGACTAAAAAACTGAATCTAAAGGGAATCCTGAAAGAGACAGAAGCAACGATCTCTGACCATTCAACATGGTTGACTGCCTTTATATTCATCTCCAGAATAATTTGTCAAAAATCAAAAAGTCCAGGTCCTGAGGACAGTAATGAGCTCTGGTTAACTGAGAAATTAGCTTGGTGGCAAGTTCCCACCTTTCTGTATAAGTGTGAAGAAAAAAAAAGGGAACGTGAAACCAGAGAGCGTTGTGGTTTATCCCACCACCACTCCCCACCAAAATGCGTATGCATAGACCTGATGATTAAGACAACAAGGATAATACAAAGACCTAGAGCAACTGGGAAGCCAGCAGAGAAAAGACTGTATCTGAAAGAACAGTTTTATTATTTTTGCCAAACAAAAGTAGTGAGTAAAAGCTCCACTGGGAACATTTCACACTTGCAAAATAAGCTCTTAAAAATATTTCCCATAAGATTTAAAGCATGTACAAAAACTACTTAACCTAAAGAAAAACAGGTTGATGTCACTGCCTGCATATTTGTTCTTGTTCCAAACACTGTTAAACAATTTTACCGATTTTAGTGACGTATGACTTAGAGGGACCTTTACTCTTTAAGGAGATAAAAAACAAATTAATAGCGATCAAGAAAATTGTCTTTGAAGATCTATGTATCTTAGAGAATAGAGCTTTTAAAATTAGTGATCAGAATTCTGGTGAGGGTTATATTTCTCCGGTAAAATCTAGGGAAAGTGTATCCCTTTCTATTACAGTAGGACCTCTATTAAAGAAAATGTAATTCCTTATGTTTCCAGTGCTATTTTCTTCAGTAATTATTGAAGCTATCCTTACTCTATACACATGTGTGCACTTTTTGCACTCATGTTAACATGAAAAAGATAAGGTGCAAGACCCTGTATGTGCCTGAATTGTCTTTTGCATAGCATCACTTAAAATAAAGCAGAAAAATTACTTCCAAAGCGAAAATTCTAATACACATGACACAATGTCTGTTGTAAGCGAAGTTTTCCATGTAAGCTGCAACTATGACAATGAGGTTGCTTGAGTTGGAATAAAATTTCCTTTCATGAGTGATATTTCATGCAATACAAGTATATGCAGAACACACTTCTTTTGTCCTAAACGTGTACATGTTTAAGTTGCGCTGAACGCAGAGGAAAGCTGTGGTGAACGTTACAGCCTCGCTGTGGTAATAGCTAGATTAATTCTGCCACTTCAGCTCCGAGCTGGAAATTACCCCCAGGACTGCTGCACCAGCCTCAGGTCTCGGAGGCTGCATTATATTCCCATATACCTTCCAGCACTCGCCCTTACTACCACCTTATTTCAAAATAAACTATACCATCTAGAAAGGCAGTAGACCCAAACTGGCTTCTCACACTGGTAATTCTTAGTACCTGTTCCCAGGGAAAGGAAACCTTCGGTGGAGAGAAGTGAAAGGCCTTTGTCATCTTTGGGATGAGGAGCTTGCAGAGAAGCTGCAGACCAGTACTCCCTCCCTCTTTCTGGGTAGATCATGTTCTAGGCAGACTCCTCTACCTCCTCCTCCGAAGTCTCCACAACAGCTCCTAACAGCTGACAGACTAAAATATTTATTTATAGTTTTTAACTAATTTATAGTCTGCAGTTGTATATGTCATATTTTATGCAATAAGGCACTTTGGAATAAAAATTAGCATTGAACAGGTCCAGAGCTGCTGAAGGGACATGAGGAGCAGCAGAGTTTCCAGAGCAAATCTGATTCAAACCTTCAGAATTTTTAAGACAAGGATTTCTCAAGCTGCTAGTATATTCCAGTGTACAAAACCGCAGAGTGCTTCAAGAGAAATTAATCATCACAAGAGACATTTACATGGTATAAACAAAAGATTAATTTTTCTGATAACAGTGTACAATCAGCTGCTCCACCTCCAAACACTGAGCTGACAGAAACATCTTGCAGTATCTGAAGCTCTTATGACAAAACACTCTGCCAACACAGGCTGTCCCAATTTTCACCAGCTGGAGAGAAGATCAGGTCACTGAATCAACTTCTGAAAAGGATCACAGCCAAGGGAAAGCCAATCCTCATACCTTATTGGGAGGAAAAGGTGAGGATCTGGAGTCAAGAGACTTCAGGGAAGCTCCAGCCCGAAGGAGGCAGTAGCACAGCCCGGGGACTCCTGCACCCACTGCCCTGCTCAGCCCCCCAACCCTGGCAACAGGGACAGAGCCTGCAGAAAAGGTCCCACTTTGTCTCCTCTGAAGTTGTTCCACTAGAAAAGCTGCTGCACATGAGTTTTATATCTATAATGGATGAGAGTACAGCAGAGTGCAGCGCAGGTTATCAGATGTCTACATTGGCCTGTATAATTCCACTGTTTGGTGTGCTATTGGATTTGCCCAAAGCAGTCATGCTCATGAAAACTGGATGAAACTTGTAGCATGGTACGTCTCCCGATTCATGCATCTGAGATCAGTCCAACTGAACGAACTAGAAAAACAAAATCTGAATGACTACTTTCTATCTATAAAAAAATCTCTTTTATTTGCTAACAGACAAGCTAAGTACTTCTAGAATAAAGAAAAAGATGAAAATACAATACAGTGTATTGCTAGTTAAATTCAATATATAAAATAATGGTGGAAAAAAGGCTATTGCTTTTTTAATAAACCAAGAGCAGTTGTAATAAGCACACACATTTCTGATACTCTGAAAGAATGAGTAAGATGCAATACAAATTTTAAAGAAGATGTTTTCTTATAGAAAGCTCTACCCTATTTGCCATCAACTACACAGTTAATTCAGATGAATCAAAGAAGTTTTCATTGTATGAATAAATTGACAATTTTTTCAGTACCTCTATAATAATACCATGTAAATTACAGGCACTAAATAGAAAACACTACAAGGAACAGTCATGATATCATATACAATAATTCCAATAATCCTAAATTGGGGAACAAAGGATAATCTATATTTTCTGGATTCAAATGTACTAAGATCATAATGCTATAAAGGTTTTGCAACTATTGCCCATGATACAGTTTTAAATTCTAAACTGCTTGCATTTTTACTTCAGAATTCACCTCATTCATTGAAATGTTACCTCAGCATCTATTAAGGTTTTGCCTTGAGCAAGGAATTATTGGGCTTTTTGTTTTATTTTGTTTTTCATTTTTACATTTAAAAGCTGTCTGCTTCTAAAATGAAGCTATTTAATCCCTTGTCATCACATGGCCATAAAAATTGCAGGCAGACAGAAGTTAGCAATGGCTGCTTCACAGGCCCCAGAGCAACGCATGGTAACAGATTTTCAAAGCAGTTCAAAGAGTCCAGTTTCCATCTGTGTTTGGTGAAGGGTGCAAAAACCTTGGGGCCATCTGAAAACTCTGCTTCATCTCTAACACTTGGAATAACAAAGGTGTTATTTTTCAAAGCCACATTCTCCCCTCCTGGGGTGGCTCTGCAGATATAGTTCAGGGAAGGTGGGAAACTTCAGAGTAGATATTCTCCTTCTAGACTTTGCCTCCTTCAGGGAGTTCTTTTGAGGATGTCACAATGGTGGCCTATATAACATGGGTTACTGCCAGCAGAGGCCAACAGTTAATGAACCCTATAGACAAATTCTTTCTTCTGATTTCAGTACAAAAATCTGCAGGAAAACAGCATCGATGTTCCCCCTACACACCCTTCTGTTCAAGCCCAGGAGTGTTATTTGATCAAAAGAAAGTAGAGGGTGCTCTACACCCATTGTACAACCCAAAATCGTGCAATACAACACAGGTATCCATTACATCCAGCTAAGCCAGCTTCACTAAACAAAACAATATGAAAGCAATAACAAAGAGGATGATTAGTTTGCTTTCTTCTTGATAAGTAGCCAGTTGCTAATCTGCGCTTCATTGTCATACACAGGGCAAGTGCTTCTCTGATGTTTATTTCTACTTTGCAGCTGTATAAAGTACCAAAAAAAAAAAAAAAAAAAAAAAAAAGAAAAACCAAAAAAAAAACCTTGTTAATTATTTGTTAGACATTTTGTATAATATTCCTCTATTAACCATGTGCTATTGCATTTTTTGTGACCTGGTATCACACAAGCACATATCAGAACAGAGATACAGAAAACAAGTTGACCAGAAAACACCAATACATATGCAAAAGGAAAGGGCAATAACTATGAGAATCTCCTTGAAGTTTCCTTAAAAAAGCTTCTGGGCAATAAAGGCTTTCAAAGCGATAAATTCTCACTCTGTTAAGCATCACAGAATAGGAAAGATATTCTTCCAAAACCACTTTTGCTTCATCCAAACGCTGCAATATATGTATGATATGTATGTTTAAATTCAAGTCTAGATGTTCACTTACAATCAAATCTGAGTTTCAGTATATTCACATTGACTTCAATGGACTTTGATTCAGTTGACATCTAGCCTAGCCAATGTGGTTGTGGTCAGGATAATTTCATGAGGCTGAAAGGACTGTACATCTATTTAATGCAATATTCCTGTCAAAGTCTGAGAGATAACTTTTATAAGGAGGGGTTGGTGAACGGTTTTTACTTCTTTGGTTTTCTAGTATGCATGTCTTAAAACATTGCATTCTCCAGAGAAATTGCTTGATTTTTAAAGATGTATTTTCCCCTAGGTATCTTATTTGGCAATCTCTACTACAGCAAGACTTTATGACAGTTTTGAACTTAACCTTCTTGACTAGCTCAGCTTCTAGAATTGGATGCATCTTCAATATGCCTTCCCATACTTCCCTCAAGACTCTTTCTTCCCTATCCTAAAGACAACATGATTATTTTCTAGCCTTTTTCCATAAGTGTTATGCAAATCATTTCAGTGGAAATAAACCAACACAAAATCAGCATGAAGGAGCTCTGTTCCAAGGTCCCTGCCTCTTTCGCAGTGCTGGGATTGGTGGGTGGGAACATAGATGATGGTTCACTTTGGGGAGGAGGTGTAATGTACCATCAGTTCCCACTGCTGGTAGGAATCAAAGTGGAAGAGAGCACAACAACTGTACACTCACACCACCTTTCCAAGAGCTCACTGCTGATTTTCTACATTTGAATGAAATTCCATGCCTACCACTGCCTACAGGGACCCACATTTGTCTGCAGGCAATTCTTTGTTGCAAGGCTCCAGGCCCCCTCTTTTTGTTCAAAGCTTCTCTCTCAGGGCAATCTCTACCCTGACTTGCATCATGTTGCTTCCCCTTTGACATCATTGCAGGTGAGAGTCAGGACAGAAGTCAGTCTTGAATCTTATGCTAAAATATATTCTTTTGAGATCAAGTATTATGTCTTCATAGTTTTTTCATTACCTCTATGTTTTGACTAATGTTTAAATCAGAATTGGAAGGATAAAGTTCCAAAACAAAAACCAGATTACTTCCTTTTGGTATGTGCTTTGTTATCTTTATATTAATTATTCTATTGTTCTGAGCAATTTAAAATTGAAATGCAGTGAGCATTGGATTACAGTAATTCTGAGTTCTGAATAAAGATATTTGGTTTTGGCAGAAGACTTTCCAAGGCACTGGAAGCTTTAGAAGGCACACAGAGGACAGCAAGACTTGGCTTAATAGAAGATAGGGCTATTCTTTCTGCTTGTGCAAAAGCTTTTTTAGGACTCCTCCAGTGTCCTGGCATATACTATTTGATGCGTAGGAATTGCTGGGGAATGGGGAGCAGTGACATTTTTGGTGGGAAGAGGAGCACTTTGAAGTCATGCATTGTTCTGTCTCTTCTAGCTCTTGCACACTTCCCATCACCATGGTAACTGCCTGCTTCTGTGAAAGGGGAAACCTGCTTGGAATTTGGTTTTGAGAGTCATGCATGTATTGTTACAACAGTTCTGATTAAATTATTAATTTCATGTCATCATTGAGCTTAGGTAAGCTGTGCAAACTTGCAGTAGCTGAGGAGCAAGCCCCTGACAAGAATTTTTGCAGTATGTGCAGGTTGAAAGCAAACCACTTTTTTAAAATGAAGGGATTAAATATCACAATAAAATAATATGCTATTAATCTAAAGTAACTTTCCATGGATTTTTGTATCTTGTGCCATTATCTACCAACAATAGCTAGATCATTTCTGAAAGTTAGCATTTAAAGTTTAAATCTACAGCTTGTTGAAAAATATTTTTATGACTTAGCAATCATTGCTTTCTTTGCTTCAAATATACTTAGACTCCAGATATGCTATGCAGTTGGAAATAAATAGTTAAATCAGATATAGATGCTAAGTAAAAACAAAACATACAGCACTTCCTAGTGGGTACAGAAAGTCTAAAGTGACAAAGAGCTTTTCTTTTGAAAAGGGAAAGACGGTAAAAATCAAATTATCTGGGATGCATTGGCACAAGAACTCTTAACACTCATCATCAAGATACTAATCCCTGTCCACTGGCACCGCAGGGGCTTGGACTGATGCTTTATAGTCATCCGTCACCAGGTGTTACCTCTAACATTCAACTCAGTCTAGAACCATTTCTGTCTCCGTTACTATCGCAGTGCCTCAAGTAACATGAAAAACCATGTCCAGCATTCACCAAATCCAGACTAGCACATATATAAAATTTAACCCATACTGCAAATTTTAGAAAATCCTTGTGCAGGGAGATGCCCCTTGTGTATTTTAATGATTCAGCTACTCTAACACTTACATTGAGTTAGTAGAAAAAAAAAGTAATGGTTTATGCTTTCCTTCACACTGTTGTTAGGTATCATCATAAAAGTATGAAAATTATTCTTTTAATGTAAGGTGTGCCATTTACTAGGCAAAGAATTTTCTTTACGTTGCAATAGCTGTACGTATGACAGTAAATTGTCTCCACACATTAAGCCTCTAGAGATTTCTATTAAAAAAAAACAAAACACCCACACTCCATATTCCTCTTGATGCCTCTTACACCAAGAAACGTGAAAGTTATGAAGTGGTCTTTTATGCGCAGGCTTTAGCATAATGCTTCTTTACGCATATGACACATACCCAATAAAAAAGTAGCATCCATATGTTGTATTGATCCATTATCATATAGGCACGCAAACACAACAGACATTAAAAAGCAGACTGTAAATGCATAAATTGAATGGGAAATCAGGCCTGTGCTTTTTACACAAAATCACTGGGTCTTTCTTAAGCAAAGTTATATACATTTTAGCTTAATTCAGATGACTGCCAGCAACTGGCTTGGGGCCGGAGTGTACACAGGCAAGAATTTTATCCATGTTTTCCTAAAAATCAGCTAGTGTTCTCCAGGTCCATTGATAGTTCTGTGGCTGTAGCTCACGTAGACAGGGGTGAGCTAGTCTGTAGTTGTGTAGTTCTGACACTACCTGGATGGTAACTGCCAACACAAAACTCTGTCTGTGACATCAAGTACTGAAATTGTTGATCAATATTGAGCTTGATACTAAAGATATTCAAGCTAGTAGTACTAAGGAATTGATCTAATAGTACCTCAGTCTTGTATATACAATTACTTCAGTGAAGACATGATTTTAACTAAATTACCAGTGTTAGATAAAGGCAAGAAGGCCAAGATAGCTCTACTGAAACCTTTTCTTTTTTAAAGATCATTTCCTGTATTTAAAACTTTTCCAGCGTTTGCCTGCAAACCCAACTCCCAGTTACTAGGGAGCAAACTAAATATTTTTAATTAGTAAGAAAAGACAAGTACACATTAATAAGTACTTCAATACTCTCTTGAAGTAGATAAAAAATGCCACCAAGCAGAAAAACAATAAAAATAATATTATACTAGTATTCACACTTCCTCTTTAGTCCATTTCCTCACAACTTGCAATATACAAACCAGGAAAATTGAGCAGAGTGATTTGACCTTAATAACTAAATGTAGGGAAAAAATTCAAAACATTTTAAAGAGAAAGGCTACTGGTTGCAACAGGAAAGCAGGTCCCTTTATTCATTATAAAATACAACAATATAAGTGGAGCATTTATAATCAGGTGAATTATAACAAAACACCTTTTCTTAGCTTTTGACCTGAATAGGATCCTTGCATAGCCATGCATGGCATAATTTATGCAGAATGGATTAACGTGTATAGTGCTTATTCATATTACTATGTTTCTTTTCTACCTGAATCAAGACTATATCATTCAATAACGTGCAATCCCTTTAAAACAGACTACTTATATGTCATGAGCACATTTCCATTATATACGTGAATTAGGATCTAGGTAAAGCTTAGTCTTTGTGACAAGGTACTAGCACTCAAATCTAAAGATTAAGATGGACAGATTATACTTAATTTCAGTCTCAAAACATCCTTTAACATGTGTTTTGGGGCATTTTCTCCATGCTTTTTGCACCCACAGTATAGGGCAGTGTGACTTCCCCCAGCCACAGGAGAGCAGGAGTTTCCCTATGCAGTACCCCAGCAGTTACCAAACCGCAGGAGGTCCCTTGAGCCCAGCTGTGCCTTCTGGAGTGACTCAGCCATGCCACACCTCATCCAGACCCACACAGCCAAATTCAGCCATGCATAGGCTTGTGTACAGGCACGTGCACAGAGCGTAGGGCATGGGCAGTGCAGCGGCTGTAGGTGACTGCAGAGAGCAAACAGGCCTTCACCATTCCTCAAACAGAACTGCCGGCAGATTTAAATTCCTTCCTTTTCACAGCAGCAGCTGGCTCACTGGATTTTCCCTTAGCTAGGGACAGGTAGCTCATGTTTCTCTGTCCCTTTGTGCTTTAAATTCATTGCAGTTGAGCTTTTGGGGGCTGCTCTTCACAAGTCTTCCTTTTGCTCCTCTGAATTCTTCCTCAGCCATGGTTATGCACCTCCTTATTGCTTTTGGATGTAACTGTGACTCTTCTGCAATTCTGATGGGACGTATTCTCCTCTTGCTTTCATTAGACCACTGAAGGTTGACTTGTACAGAACGAAGGGAGCTGCCCTGCCTATCATGTATTTGGTGTCCTCTGCAAGGATGGTTATTTCAATCTTTCAGCAAAGACTGATCAATTTTCCCGGAAGCCATCACTGTTAGAGATTAACATATAAAGGAGAGAGCTTTTTACACCTGACTGCAATATATTTTTAACTGGTTATCGCTAACTGACACTTATATTAAATGCATACATTTGCCTTGATTTGGGAAATTAATTTTTGTATCCTTCCTGTTTCAGCAGTGCAATCTAAAGGGAAGTCTTTGTATTTGGCTGCTAGATATTCCCATCCTGCTCAAATGAACTCAAAAATCTGGTTTCCATCCATGCTATGAAAAGATCAGCTAAAGCAGATTTAACTGATTACCAAAGCACCCCATCTGGTAGGAGGGCTCCATGCATGTCCTTCATGCACTGACATCTGATGCTCCCAACCGGGAGCCTTATGGTCCAAATTCAGCAGCGCTGCTGGTGGGTTGGAGAGGAGCTCGCCCCCTGACCAATGGCAGCAGCTACACTAAGCTTGTCTCAACTTGAACTTTTTTGCGGTTGCATTAGTCAACTGTAAGCAGATTGCTGAAGCAATCCCCCTATCTGTCCCAGCAAGAGAGACAAGACAGAGTTGACCATTTTGCCTTTATCAAGAGGGGTGCAAGGGAACGCCACAGACTTTCCTTCAACGCGTCAGCACACGCCTCTTCCAGTCACAGGATACTCGGCTGGATGGACCTGTGGTCTGTTCCAGTACGTCTAATTCCACTAATAATAATCCCCTGTAATAGGCTCATGGCTTGAGCTAGAGCCATAATCTGACTCCCCTCACCCTATCCTAATGCTGACCAGCAGTCAGGGAATCTCCATCCTTCCCCATCACTGAGCTACAGACTGTGTCAACAGGAATTATACAGGCACCTGTGATACCACCTGCTGCAATCTATTTAATTCTTTGTCACGTAACCATTTTGGTCTTTTTATAGTTCATTCAGTGCAAGAGAAGGAGGAGGGGAGGAACACTGCTGATGGTAACTTTCCACCCCTGTGAGTGATGAAGTTGCCCTTACAGCACACAGGATTAGCGGTGAGATGTTTCTATTTGGTCTGTGTACTTTCCTGCTCACTTTCGGTTTAAGCTTATAGCAAACTACGAATGCTGTATCAATTCCTGGTATAGTCAGGAACCAAAACAACATACTTCAGCCCTCTGAATATATACATCAGTGGTTTTGTTTTGAAACTCTGCAGCAAGCAAAGAAATTGGGAATGTTTTCCCAACATGAAAATGAAAATTCCTGGGTCACAGCACAGAACAAAAGAGCTCTACCCGATTAGATGTTATGGAAGGCAGCCTTCTGCTCTAACAGAAGAGCAGTTCGCTAATTGTAATCTTTATGCAAGCCCCTTCCCCACACAAAAAAAAGCCCTTAAAACATTTGTATAAACATTCTTATGCTTTTCTAGTGCTATTGTTCAAGAGCTAGAGACAAGACAGAACTTTATGTAGAAAGCCACTCTTCTTGAATGCTTCCGCCTTCAAGGTGCCCTAAAGCAATATATAACTAAAAGCTTTGTTCACAATTCAAAGCTGTATGGAACACTGTGGTTCGCAAAATGCATCCTGTGAATTACGGGGGCACACCATGTGAGCCGGTTTACCTATAGGCTGCAATGTTAAAACGTTTGTGATCTAAGATGTCACTAGTTACTTCCCAAGAGAGGAATAAGAAGAGGGCATAATGGCTCAACAACTCATTGTAGAACACGTTCAGTAAAAGAATATCTTTTCACGCATCCACTGGTAACTCTTGAGGTTACAGAGACCAAATATCAGACATAGCACTGGAAACTGTTTATATATCATGAGACATAGAAAAAAAAATCCTGGTAAGTATGGACACTGTCGGATCCTCTTGATTTAAATGAGGATTCCCATCACCTCACATAACTGGGGCAGGGGAGGGGGGAACATTGAGACATTTTTAGGGCAAAAGAAAAGGCTATCCACTATGAGGAAACATAATTCTGGAAAACTGTGGAATATCCATCCTTTACAAGAAGTTCATTCTACAGCAATATTTGAAGTAACTGTTGCTTTAGAATATAATGTTTCTGTCTGCAAACTTGAGCCAGATATAATGATATTTGAAGTCTTAATAAGGAGTTAAATGAATCGCAGTGCTTTAAAACAAACTGTAGAAAAGCAGTAATACAGTGCAGCCTTCGTTGAAGTGTAACTGAATTCCACCCTTCCCTTGTAATGGTGTATTATAACACCAAACTGATGGACAGTTAGGGTTACCAGGTTACAAAGATACATTTACCACACTGACATTTACCATAAATGTAGTAGATTGTCATTTCCTATAACGTAATATGTTAAATTAATAACAGACCTAGTTACGGTGGATGGATTATGTGCAGGGTTTTTTTAAAGGCACATCATACAACTGTGAAAATAGAAGAGCATCAGAATACACAAGGGTAGACTGGGAGTCAAAAAACAGAAGAACCTGTATCAAAAGTACTATTTGTATTAGCCAGTCTAAATTGCAGGCAAAGGAATGGTATGTTTCTATATTAAGGAGATCCCATGGGCTAAAAAGTGACTTGATTTGAAATATCACATTCTTTGTGAGGTATGACATTCTCACAGCAACATGAAAAAGAACTGGGGGGGCTGGGGGAGGAGGAGAAAATGGAGGTTGGCAACACCTCTCGCTGAAACTGAGATATGAGTAATTCATAGGGAGTCACTCCCAGCAAATGCTCAGCTTCAAGATCTCATAAAGTTCTGTGTTCATTCCATGAATGTGGAAGAGAAAGCTCAGAATGGATTTTATTTAGGGAAAGTCTGTGCATGCTTTAACTTATTCAGCTGGAGTTTCTAAGTTTTATGTCAAAGTAAGTTCTTGAAGTGTGTTCTCAATTGTGTTAAATACCTATTTTAAATGCACCTTCTATCTCCAAAATAAAATTGTGTTGGCTGAAAAATTGCTTTGCTTAAAAAAAAGAGTTAGCTTTCCATTTTCAAATGCAATATGCATCTACAGATAACCTGGATGAGCACATTTCAAAGATGTCAGTGGTCAAAAGGTGTTCTATTGACATTATTCTATGGTTTGTATCCCAAATGAGACCATTTTTTGTAGGCATTAAGCCTGGTTCCTTCACAGACTCACTAATATGCTTTACATAATGTAAGCAGCCCTACCAAAATCAGTGTGAAAGAATAGTAGGTAAAATTAAGAACAAGTGAATTTTTGCAGAGTCAAGATTCTCTTCCATTTTACTAATATAGTCCAATTCTGAGTAATTTTGTACAGAAAAATTCAGTTACAGAATTAGCTGTCAAAGTACAGAAGTTATTAAATCTTTTTATCATAGCTAAAGAGATGGAATATTATATTTTCTTGTGTTCACCTCTTGCACTAAGCCCATCTCCAGAAAGCTTGCACCCTTTCACACCAACCACCTACCTAACTCTTAGAGCTCTCCTCAGTCTCACTTTTGCTAGGTCTTCTGAGGAGAAGTAAAAAAAAGCAAGATAAAGCTCTGCTTAAGGGTTACCTCCATAACTGATCCCCTTACGTTAACTCCATGAACTCGAATTTTGCCATTATTACTGAATTATGCTTGGACGGCTCCTACTTAGATCCCTTCCAAGGGTACAGACCTTTGGATGTCCTCACTCTGGGACTTCAGAGTCAATTTGCATCGATTTATACTCTGAGCAAGTTTTCAGTCATCTCAACCTTCATCTTTTCAGTGAAGGTTTGCATTGCTTTCCACATTGTTTTGTTAAAGAATATGTAGAAGTACACTGGAGGGCATAGAGAAAGCATGCACAGATGATTCTATGTGTATTACTGTACTGCTAAGTTGCTTGCCAACTTTATTGATTCAGCTTAGCACCTTTCAAATGTGTAGAATTGTTCTGATGAAGAAAAAGGTATTACTCAAGAATACCTCCCTGTTAAACGTTGCCGTTATAAGCATGCTTTGTTACCTGTTTTAGGATTACAAGGCCTGTTTACATGGTCCGTCTGAGATGGATAAGCTGTAAATTCCAAGCAGAAATGCTTATTTTTACTTTTTGAGTGACTGGGAATGCTGATATTCAAGGGCAGATAAGTTTTTCCACCCTGGTTTGTCCCGTCTTTATCTTCAGCAAGTTCTGTTGCTAGGGGGAACACTGAGGCAGTGAAACATCATTTTTGCCGTGTACAATGTGCTTTTTAATGGTTCTATTCCATTTTGCTTATCAAACTTGGAAGCCAACTATGGATCCTACTGAGACCTTGTGAGTGAAGATTAAAGCATTCCAACATGCTTGTCTACAGGTGTGCCATGGTGAGTTATGATCTTCGCATAATTCATAGAATGAAAAAGTTGCACCAAGAAACCAACTGTTAATCAGTGTATAGGCACAGGAGATCAATCTTTGATTCGTATATTCACAATCCTGTTTACTTGGCCACATTAGAGAACAGACGGGTGTTCTGGAATGGATTCTTAGAAATGATGGATGCAATTGTCAAAACTGCCAAGGTCAATGTATAATGTTCAAAAAAGAACCAACTCATTTCAAGCACCTTCCATTTATCATTCATGCAATTTGACCCCCAGTTCTCTTTGTAATAACATACTATGAGGGAACAACTGCTGTGTTCATTCCTATATACTCCTGTGGACTTTTAAATATCATGCAGGTCACAGCCTTTCCAAAGACTGAGGACATTTGTATATAACTTTTTTCCACTCTGAAGTATGTGGAAGCTATTAGATGAAGCCTGACTCTAATAAAAGTAAGTTTGTTTCCTATAGAATTGTTATGCTGCAGTACTGTATACATTTGAAAGAAACTTGTTCCAGAATTTCATGGTTTTTCGATTTAAGAAATGTACATTGATTTATAATAAGTTTTGAAAAACATGCCTAAATAATTTGCTTTTCAGAACTGAGATGTTCCCACCATTGATGATGTATCTTAGTTGCTTAACATCATGCTGTGGAATATAAGCCAACTCTAAATAATGAGGGTTAGAGAAAAACTGTCCCTGTGGACCGTTTACTCCATAACTCAGCCATTTCTTTTAAATACCAGCCTTGATCAGAGTCAGGATACTGAGTCAAGGGGAATGGCCTGGTAGTTTGTATTGGTATGTAGGTCTAAGTATATGGAAGTAATTGAAAGTGTTTTCATTTTCAGATTTAAAGAAAAACAGAAATGTAAATTTTAGCTTTTTTAGTTTTTAAAATGTGGCATTTTAGAATGTCAGAATCTCAAAATCTTTATTTTCTGGTATTATTTTTCATAAAGGTGAACAAGGGGAAGACGTACAGTTCTGTCAATTTTCGGTTACCACTGGCTACCCTTTTT
>VYZW01036243.1:170984-217852 GCA_013401315.1 Balaeniceps rex
AGCCTTGCAGTATGAGGACAGTAACTGTATATTACTCTGGCCATCAGTACCCTTCACACACAGGCAGTGGTGTCAAAAGTTATCACTTGCAGATGAGAACTGTGAAAGATGTGAATACAAGTGTCAAGTTATCTCTCTCTAGAGCGCAGTGCTTATCCCCTGAACACGCATATATTGCTTTACCTCAGAGACTCAGTATATGCGAACAGAAGCTGCCTTTCCATCTCACCTTCTTTATGTCTGCTGAGCTTTCCACTGAGCAATTACTGTTCAGCTTTTATTAAAGCAGGAAGTTTTATTGCTTGTTGGACCCTACCTCAACGAACATAGCACCCAGTCCTTAGAAAAGAGCAGATGAATTTGCCATTGGGATACTAAGCTGGGGCATGAGAGCCCTGCCCTAAGATATCTGTACAGCTGTATAGATATCTTAGATATACCATACAGCTATGAAATGCTGGGCAAGACTCTGCCCCAAGTCCCGGTGTGCAAGACTGGATAGCAGAATTTCTGTATCTCACAGGGCTGTTGTGCAATGAGCCTTACCAACTCTAAAGAGCTTGGACGCTTCCTTCAAGATGAGCGGTTTAATTTCCTAACATAACATACAGCACAAAACTGTTATTGTGGGGCATTCCTGGATGGTTTGAATGGAATTTTACAAGGCAATGATTATAGCCCAAAGTGAAGGGTTTAATTTAATCCATACGTGGTCAAAAAAAGGTATTGGAGAAGAGTCACTGCTAGAAATAATGAGGTGACTGTCATTAATGAACTGAGCTCTATGTGCAGAGTGCACACCCTCACAACTGCGTAACTACCAAAACAGAGCTGTCTGCAGCTGTATACCTATTTAATTGAAGCAGCACAGAAAGGCAAGATCATTTTGTTTATCAGAAGGCTAGCTTCTGTCAGATGTCAAATTTGTCCTTTTCTCAATTTAAGTCATCCAACCCTTAAAGCACAAACGGGATCCTCTAGTAATCTTCAAATGTGCAATTCCTTTTGAGTCTCCTAGTGTTCCCAGCACTCCTCCTGAGTTGCAATAGGAACAGTTTTTAAAAGGTAGAAATTACTATTTCATAACAATCTGGCTATATCACAATAGTGCATGTTTTTACATTTTTCTTATATAAATACAGTTGATAATGCTCTTCTTTTGTACATGCAAGGCATGATTTCATCATCATTGTTTATCAACCGAGATATGAAAGGAGAAGGGAGTAATTATATTTTTGCTTCCATTTTTTGCTAACACTGTCAGATAATGAAGTATGTATCACTGTAGGCTTCTGCAAAACAAACCAAAGGGACAGTAGTGTCAGAATGGAAAATGGAAGAAGAAAGTCAGCTTTGAAGTCTACCTGTACATCTTCACTGCACTGCCAGCTCTGAGCTCATTTTGAAATCAAAGAACGATCACACAAAATTCGAAGCAATCAGACACATATTGCTACATGGAGACTTCACATCAAGTTCTTTCTTTTTAGCATGGAAAAGTAAAAACCCTGATGTTTTGAGATGAAGACTACAAGCAAATTAGTCACATCTAGCATATAATTAATGTTTTCAGCATTCCAGTGAAGAAAAACACTTTGAAAACTTATAAAAATGTAGGGTTATTTTCTTGAATGTATACTATGAAAACCTGTCATTTTTATGCAGCAATGGCAATCAATTTTGAAACCTTCACAGATGTGCTGTTAGTTATTAATTTCACCAGGATGATCACGAATGCTTTACTCAGCTGTTCTACAAACGTTAGAATAATATGAATCAAATCAAGTCCTAAATTGCAATACCTCTTGTCCTTAGCACTGGGATTTTTGTTTTGCCTTGCATGCTTTGAATCTTATGGTTTTAAATGAGACAGTAGCTAAAAGAGTTAAAAGCTTTATAAAAGCTTGAGCAAATGCACAGAACAACAGCGGACACTCCAGTTATATTTAGTAAGCCATGATATCTCAGGAAGAGGAGAGCTTTAGCTGCTTGCAACCTTCCCGTGAAAACCTCTGGACTTTAACACCTGGGAGAGCAGACTTCAATGGAAAGGAAAATGACTTGAATGGGTTACATCTGACAACATGTCATACGAAGGGAGACAGTGAAATAGAAGACTGTACAAGTGTTAGACATGTTTGGTTCAATACCTGTTTACTGGAACACTGTGGATGTTAAAATTTGGCAATCTGTTATTTAAGACAAAAATTCGCTAATGTTATGGAACCCAATAAAATACTTGGTTAACAGCATCCCATTCAGCACAAGACAAACAAAGCTGCTGTCAATATTCCTTTTAATTAACCCAATAGTATTAGCTGCTTATGACTTCATTCCCCTCCGTCCCAGTAGGCAACCTGAAAGGCAATTTTCACTATTACTTAGCTCCCGTGGCGTAATCCACAAGAGGCTGTCAGCTTGCCACAGTTTGTGACCTCTGACCCAATCACTTTCTTCCTTTTAACATTACTACCTTTGCACATTTAATGAACTTTGTACATGGTTAAAAAGATGTCAGCACAGAGAAACGATAGTTCCTGCTGTGAAAGGCTCCATTGTTTCTATAAGTCTAATTGACCTTTCACATCACAGAAAACGAGAAAAAAATCAATATAGTTACTCAGTCACCAGTCCAATGCTATCTTTTATAATTAATATGCTAACCACATTGCTTTTGGAACACTGACACCCAAACAACCCTCGATGTACAAAAATGAATTCTCATTAATAACCTTTATATTAATCACTGTTGCCCAGAACTGGAACCTGACTGCGAAATCCCCTGGTGGAAATTGCTATAATCGTTCAAACTACAGGAACGAATATTTTTTTGGCGTAATTACTGCTGTCTTCTTATTGAAAAATATCCATTAGATGGCAGCTTTTAGTTACGTAAATCAAGTTGATTAATTTTTAATTTTTACCATTTATATGACTTTGCACAAGTAAAGATCTTTGATAATTTAAATGATTAGCTGAACAATTATTAAAGCAACTTGCAGCAGTTCAAATATTCATTTAGTTACTAGAAGAGCCATACATCATTAACTTCCAATTAAAAAGTTGGGAAATTGTAAATGCTGATACAATAAAAAATATGCTTATGTTCTTGTCAATAAAGCAGCATACCGCTGTAAAAATATTGCTCTAACTTCAGTCCATCCAGTACCAGTTTTCTGCAGGTATTCAATGAGTGAGGAAGAAGAAATCTTACGTGTCTGAAAGTCATTGGGAAGAGGCATCCAATGGCAGCACAGCACTTCTGTGCTGTTCACCCCAGTCCTCCTCTTCTGAGATGGAAACACAAACCAGCTGCCAGGTCCCTGCACTGGTTCAGCTCAAGAGAGCAGTTCAGTCAATAACCTGCTCTACAGTGGTGCTCAACACAGGAGCCCCTTAACATAACACCTGCCAGGTTTTTTTAGACACCCACACAACTTTTCTGCCTGGGCTTGCCCATACTTATGTGTTAAAGCACCCAGAGCTTGCCCTTACACACCTCCACTCACATTTGGAGCCAAATCAAAGGGTGCTCCTGCCTCTTGTCCCATGTCCTGGACCATGTCAGCACAGACTGCCGAGCCCAGCACATATCACAGCAATTATCTTTCTAATAGAAGTATCCTGCAAAAAGTCACCTACTTTTTTTATGCAGTAGCCCAGTGGTTAGACTAACTTCTTCCTAAATACAAGGGGATTTCATTTCACATTTCTCTCTGCCTCCCTTGAATGGCTAAAGCTGAGCTGGATACCTGCTGAGTTTTGCCTAAAAACATTCATCTGAATAACATCATGGTTAGTCAGGAGCTGTTTCACTGAAATCAGAGCTAGCAAATAGTGGAAGGAAAAGAAGAATTGTGATGCTAATGCTAAGCAATGAGAGTCATCTCCAACATTAAGTCCATACCTGTATTGTATACAGACTTAAATATATTGCACTAAAATTCAGTTATACTGTTCTGACCAACCTTCTACCAGCTTGGCAATCAAAATCTTCAAATGTGTGCACAGTGTTGGCATTCTTGCAGTTGTATATGTAATTTTGTACCTTTCTGAACTCAACTGTTTCAAATATTATAATGAGGCATGATTGAATTTTTTTTTCCCCCCTCTGAGAAAATAAGAGGGCAGTTGTATGTGGTGCAGTGTTGAATGATCTGTTTCAGAATCTGGAGACAGTATTGCTGCATGGGAAATGCACTTAAGTTATCCTTCGTGTCTGCTCAAAGTTGGTTCATGCACATCTTCGCTGGGCTGCACTGTACCACATGGGCCTCCTCTGTTTGGTTTTTTGGGTTTTTTTGTTTGGTTGGTTGGGTTTTGCCCTTTTTTTTTTAATTGAAGAGTGTCAAGTTTCTTTTGGAAAAAAAGTAGATTCTTAAAATGAAATAGTCAGTTAATTCACTGGTCCTNCACTGGTTCAGCTCAAGAGAGCAGTTCAGTCAATAACCTGCTCTACAGTGGTGCTCAACACAGGAGCCCCTTAACATAACACCTGCCAGGTTTTTTTAGACACCCACACAACTTTTCTGCCTGGGCTTGCCCATACTTATGTGTTAAAGCACCCAGAGCTTGCCCTTACACACCTCCACTCACATTTGGAGCCAAATCAAAGGGTGCTCCTGCCTCTTGTCCCATGTCCTGGACCATGTCAGCACAGACTGCCGAGCCCAGCACATATCACAGCAATTATCTTTCTAATAGAAGTATCCTGCAAAAAGTCACCTACTTTTTTTATGCAGTAGCCCAGTGGTTAGACTAACTTCTTCCTAAATACAAGGGGATTTCATTTCACATTTCTCTCTGCCTCCCTTGAATGGCTAAAGCTGAGCTGGATACCTGCTGAGTTTTGCCTAAAAACATTCATCTGAATAACATCATGGTTAGTCAGGAGCTGTTTCACTGAAATCAGAGCTAGCAAATAGTGGAAGGAAAAGAAGAATTGTGATGCTAATGCTAAGCAATGAGAGTCATCTCCAACATTAAGTCCATACCTGTATTGTATACAGACTTAAATATATTGCACTAAAATTCAGTTATACTGTTCTGACCAACCTTCTACCAGCTTGGCAATCAAAATCTTCAAATGTGTGCACAGTGTTGGCATTCTTGCAGTTGTATATGTAATTTTGTACCTTTCTGAACTCAACTGTTTCAAATATTATAATGAGGCATGATTGAATTTTTTTTTCCCCCCTCTGAGAAAATAAGAGGGCAGTTGTATGTGGTGCAGTGTTGAATGATCTGTTTCAGAATCTGGAGACAGTATTGCTGCATGGGAAATGCACTTAAGTTATCCTTCGTGTCTGCTCAAAGTTGGTTCATGCACATCTTCGCTGGGCTGCACTGTACCACATGGGCCTCCTCTGTTTGGTTTTTTGGGTTTTTTTGTTTGGTTGGTTGGGTTTTGCCCTTTTTTTTTTTAATTGAAGAGTGTCGAGTTTCTTTTGGAAAAAAAGTAGATTCTTAAAATGAAATAGTCAGTTAATTCACTGGTCCTCATTTGCCAAAACAAAAAATTAAAAGTCACAAAAATTAAGTCTTTTTGGTTTTTAGGGTTTTGTGGTTGATTTTTGGCTTGGTTCGTTTTTTTACGTGAACTATGCCATTGACACTGTCACAGGGAAGACCATGATCTATACAACTTATAGGAGTTCTATACAGAAGCACCACATGTTGTGCATAAAATAGTTATGTCTGCATGGTTGTGAACTTTCCAATTTTTCACCTTCTACCTCCCGTTGTTCAAAGCCAACTCAACTTCTGCACTAACCAGGTAAATTACCTTACCACTGAGGTATTAGCAATTCTGTACCATACTTCCTCTCCCGCCCCTGTGTGCCTTCCCTCCCACCCCCAACATAAATTGGAAAATATAAGCTTCAGTCTCAACTGGGACTTAAATCTGGATTGCCCCAAAATACATGCTTTCAAGAAAAATGTAAAAACATGAGGAAGCGGAGAGGGAAATATTCAAAGTGGTGTTAATGGACATAAATAACCTGCAGTGGACTCAAGTCTCAGTGATGATTAAGAGACCAGGGAAAGTCTCTCTAGATCATTACTAGACCTCACAATTTCCTTAAAGAAATTCTCCATGTACCACGGAGACTTCATATTTAAGGGAACTTCTAAAATAATGCCACAATACTTCCAATGTGCAGCAAAAGAGTTCTGATCCAATCTAGTGTTTTCTCGTACATACAATACCCAATTTTGTTACCAATTCTGCTGTAAAAATCAGTTTTCACCTAGATGAATTATAACCGCATGCTGTCATTGATATTAAGCTCACATGACTGTTAGCAGTGGAAAACTAAATTTTCTCAAATTTTGTTGCTACTGTTATTTGTGTATTTGGACTGGTCATAAGACCTCACCTGTGACAATATTCTATCCACTGAAAAGAAAATGGAAATGCTGAAATTTAGAACTGGTGATTTCCAGCCTATTATCTTCCCACATACATGGCAGGCTGCGCCTATATTCAACCGCATTTTCCTTCCATACATCTTTTAAACAACATTCTCTGGACCAATTTATAAATTGTAACACAGGCTCATATTTGCATTCTTACATGGGTACCTTGACACCTGTTTGCAAACAGAAGCTGAAGTTGGGGGTGAAAAAAATCAGGCATAGGTGAATTACAGGAAAATAGTCTTTCAGGGAAGTCTAACAGGAAAATTGGAAGAGATAGAACGAAACCTAGGTCTTAAGTGTCCTAGTTTCCCATTTTAAACTACCTATCTATCCTTCCTCTAGACTACTAGTGCCTCTACAGCAATGATCATCTTTTAAGGCTATTTTTAACACTTAACTGTCTCTCCTTGATATCAAAACTTACTCTAAACATTGTGCTTAGCTATTTTATATTCAGGATATTTGGCTTTTGGGGAAAATAATATTTTTAAAAAAATAAACTTTATTTTTTAATAATTGGGGGGGTTATAAGTCAGTTCAATATGGTTCTTTAGAAGATTAGGGTAATCAACATGCAAAGGATAACATCTCCACAAAGAGAACAGACAGTATGAGCTGCTACTGTGTCAATTAAATCTTGGCATTCATTATGCCTATGTCCTTTTCCTGCCCCTTTCTTCCTTGGTGGTCTTCTGGTATTTTTCTTAATACCAGCAGCCAAAAAGAAAAAAGAAAAGATACTAGAGGCAATTTCTTTAGTACAGTCACAGACAGACTTTTTTGTAGTTTAATATTTGAAACTGCAGCCCTTGTAACTTCGAGGGGCCACCACTCCACTATTTACACAGATGTTAGAGAAGGCAGCTTGTAACCATCTACCTCCGCCCCTGCAGTCACCTTTGCCTCTGAGCAGTCTTTGGGAGGTACATTAATAACGTTTGTATTAGATACCCATTTCTAAGTTACAATATTTTTATTTCACATTGTCTGTGTGGAATGTAACTTTATATATATCCTTGATGCAGGGAGATGTTTACATAGTATTTTATGATTAGTTCAATTGGAGACCTCTGGGTTTCACAGGCTAGTATCAATAGTCCATATAGTCAGAGAGCAGGCAAGATACAATTATGGTGTTCCAAAAGAACTGCACACACAAAGTTAGGAATAAATTTAAAAGGGATAATAAACAGCCAGCTACAAAGAAGAAATAAAATTAACGCAATCTTTAAATCTTTCTTACTGAAATTAAAGTAAAATATCTTCAGAAAAGACTGAATAAAAGACCAAGAGAGCCAAAGCATGTATAAATTTTATTTTTAAAAAAGACATAATTGCTTGGTAATGCAATTGAACAAGAAAATTTGTCTTTCCCTGACCATCTTGCTTTGGCTATTCTTTGAAGTGCTCCAAAGAAGCAGTAATACGGTTAATAAAAAGTATTAGAGGGACTTACGTAACATTTCTTTTGATTCTACCTTTTAATTCGCTCCTCTCCTACTACGGAATACAGAATGAAATTGGTAGAGGGCTTATTCCATAGGACCTTGCTGCCTCTTTAATCTTCAGCTTTGCTTTCTGAGCGCCTGCAGGTGCCCATGCCCCGCTGGCAGGGCGAGTGCAGGTCTCCCACTGGGAATTTTACTCAGCCAGGTGTCGTGCTGCCCTGCTGAGCCGCAAACACTGAGCAGAACCTGCCGGGGGAATATTTGCATTGTGGCTTTTCCTTTCGAATCAAAAGGTGTTAAAGATGTCATTGAAGAGCTTAGAATAGTGACTAAGCATTTCCTATGCTTCAGTCTCTCATGGCCTAACTTAGTCATATGGCCTCCTGCAGGTATGCCTAATAACTCCAGCTCTAGTGCCTGTATCTTTTCACACCTTTTTACCAAGAAGGAAGCATTGTCTTTGATTGTCCATCAGCCCTAATCCTTTCTCAGCATGAAGCTTGTTAGCATAATTGGAGAGAAGAAACCAAAAAGGTACATTATGTGCATCTATGTGTTTCTTTTTCAGTGAGGGAGGCTGTTTGGATGAAAGACCACTGTATTTATTGCACTAATCCAGCACCTACAGGTTTCCTCGACAGAAGAAAGTCTCTACCTTTTCAGGTTTTGATTTAATGCAAGTGATAAAAATCATATCCGTAGCTTTGTGAATGACAGTCACCATGCTCGTGAAAGACTTGCCTGCCTTGAATATTAGACTTGCTATCCAAAAATAACTATGGAAAGTGACTGACATCCCTGAACTCAACTTCAGCTTCTTGGTCAGTTAAACTGTAAAACCGATTGCAAAGAAATTAGTGAAGATTATGTTTTTAGCACCTTTTCCAAACAGAACAAAGATTTTTAATATCTTGCCCAGGACACTGGAGACTAAGAGAATAAATAGGAAGGTAATGAGCCCTGAAAACTTCCAAGGCAGTTTCCCTCTTCTACCATCTTAGTCTTTAATGACAAACAGTTAAAGGACTATAAGCAACAATAACAGAAAGCCAACCATTCATCACAGGTGCTCTGTATTAGGATTTACTTCATATTTTAGTCTTCATCTCTCATGAATAACAAGACACAAGTGCCAAAATAAGTACAATTTGTCATTAGATTACACACTTTGTCAAGCTAGTAGAAGAATCTGGCATTTCTATTCACATGACCCAGGATTTCAGCACAGGCAGATTAGGAAGAGCAAGCAACAGCAAGGTATTTGGCTCCTCTCTAATACATCAAAGTATGACATGATTTACACCAGCTCAGTCATCATCTGATTCATTCCCAGTACAGTCAGTGGAAACAGGGAACCATAGGTCTGAAGCACAAGTGTGCTACAGCTTCTCTTGGGCATGTGCAACTTGCAGACTACCCTGACCAGGCCCAGCTTTGCTCTGAGCTGGGCCTAAAAACCAAAAATAGTAAAGCTATCTTGTTATTTAGGAGGCTGTTGTTTAAGACACCCTTGTAAACACGTACATATAACCACTCTTAGAACAATTTATGCAGACGAGATTGCCTCCTCTCTCTGGGCCTGATATATAGATGCATTCAAAGAAGTACTCAGCCACTTTTTCCATGTCCCTCACAGCCCAATACCTGTACGCATTCCCTTGCCGCACTGGCATTCATAGCTCAGCAAGGTAAGGGAACTTGTATTTTCCAAACTACATTCTACCCATGCAGGCACAGCTGTGCCCCATGCATGATCATTCATCACAAGTAACAGAACAAATTGATACAGAAGAAGAAACTTTGATGAGTCACACGCATTTCCACAAGCTTCTCTGTGTGTGTTTGGGGTTTTTTTAAGTGACTGAATCTCTGCAAATCCTAAAGGAGCAGAATCTTGAGAACAAGTCTCAAGCTTTACAACTTGAAGGCAAAGAATGAGCATATCATCGTAGTATTTTTAAACTTGTGTTGTTTGTGGTATCTGGCTCAGGGTTATTTCATTTCATTTTAAACTTCTGGATCAGGAAAAACAAGAAAAAAATCTATTTTTCTTCCTTATGTACACGTAAACAGGTATTACCTTAGTTATAGGGCTTACTTGCACAGAATTGAGCAGAGCCTATCCTCATGTAAGGTATAAGAGTGTGTGATCACAAAAACTTCTCATTTTGCTTTTCTTTCTACTTACCAGGATAAACTCAGATTGTTATTCATACTTGCAGGTTTTTTACTACTCTGGAGTGCTCGCAATCCAGATAACATTGCCCAAGTTTCCTTAGCTTTACACTGAAAAAATGACACTTTTTTTATAGTTTGGGCGTACAGCTTAGTCAGTTGCACACAAGATTTTAAATAACTGTTTTAAAGTTAATATATTCCATGGTTTGTTATACAGTTTTAAGAATAATGTTCTGCTGAGCATAGTTTATGAATACCTCAAATTCAATCTTTCTATATATTCAAGCACCTAGAGCACCAGGTATGTATAAGCAACATACAAGTCAACTAGTAAAATTAAGCATTTCTGCACTTGATCAAATTAGAATAGAATTAAATTACATGTGCTTTGGTCTCTCCAGGGTCTTCCTCTAGCTTAATGCACCTTGATATTAGACTCTGTCGGTCTGGTTGGTTGTGCATTGAGATCCTTCATGAAGGACTATGACAGCATGAGGGAGGGCTCTTGCACTGCAGTATGAGTGTGGTCTACCAGGGACTCATGTTTATCATTGCTGCTAAGTTCAGTAAAATGCTTTGCCATCAATCACATCATCTTGGACTTTCTGCAACACATAGCTGCGCTGATCTTGTCACAGATAGCAATTTGATTTCAGTTGACTGGGTTTTTACTCATTTCTGACCTCCTAAAACCAAAGTTTTTCCTCCATTCCAGCACAGCAACACTGACAGCATACTAACAAGAGACCACTTTCTTAATAACAATGCAAGATATACCATAACCTATCCAGATCTTCAGTTTTCCCTGTATTGGAAGACATTGGCAGCCCTAGCATTTAAGAGCCAGGGAAGGGAAAAATGAATCAAGTAGAACTCAAGCACAAAAAGAACAACCAACCAACCAACACCAAAAAATACCACCACAGTAAAAATCCCACATCACAAAACTATGCAAAATAAACATTTTATCAACTCTGAATTAAAAAAGTGAGAAGACCATGTAATGAGAAATAGGAGTCCTCCCAGAGGTTCGGTAATCTTTTTGGTGGTTTTGCTACCAAAACTCTCAAACCAAAGGATTTTGGAGTGTGCATACACATTGCTCAGTTTTCAGCCACAACATAAGTCAGCTAGTTTTCCACAACTGTATATACATACATATACAGAAAATGGAAACCTCGGTCTTACCCTGGCAAGTTAGCCTAGTGCAGTTATCCAGGTAGCTTGGCCATCTAAAGTGGTAGCAGCGTCCCTCTCCTAGATCATTCATAAATCATTGCAGAAGCCTATTTGGGGATTAAACATTTACTGAAATAACTGATGTGAATGTAAGTCACTACAACCAGTGTCCTCATGTGAACGCACTTTTCCACAAAGGATTGCCTTAGACTCCAGCAGAATAGCATACTACATACTTTTGCAGAGCCAGAAGATGCATTTCCTTAATGGTTTTCCAGGAGACTATCAGTATTAAATATATATCAGTCATTATATGTAAATACACATAACAGTTTTAACATAACAGTTTCTTCCCTCTGCAGGAAAGAAAAGGAAAATCCATCAAAGAACGGTGCATAGGGAAATCAGATATCAAATGCTTCCTGCTTCCAAGAAGAGATGTAATATTCTGTGAATGACTGACCTGGCTCTGACCTTGATCATGGTAAGAGATTTGTTTTGGTAGTCTGCTGTAGCCAGCAACCTGCAGAGCAGTTTGGGAATCCTACCAGAGGGAGTTCTCAATGCTGTAGTTAAAAAGCACATTTGTTTATGTGGAGATACTGTTGCAGATATGGTATTGCAATAATATATTTAAGTTTGCTTGACAAATACATTAAAAGAAAGCTAGATAATTAAATACATAAGCATGAAAAGCTTCTTGAAGATAACATAAGGTGAGATGTAGCGCTCACCGCTGTGATTCCTGTAACAAAGGCAGCATTAGAACAACATTAGTGGTTTTAATTATAGCCAGACAACAAATTCAAATAAAATTTTCTCACTCCATTTATGCACTGTTGACCCCAGGTATTGCAAAGGTTGGAGAAAAGTTCAGCTTTCTGTATAAAGCACCAAGTGTACATATTACCTTCACATAAAGCATGAGAAAATACAGGGAAACTGAACAAGGCATCAACGTTTTCATGTTTAACACAGGCACAAGCCAATTTTTTTTTTTTTGCGTTTAACTTGCTTTCCATCAAAAAAAAAAATTAAAGAATATTCAAAGTACAGACTTCCAGCACATTTTATTTTAATATGTTTGACACTTACTAGTTATATACTGAATAAATATTGTGGCTAAGCAGCTTTTAGACCACTTAAATGTGATTACTTTCTGCCTGAAGTTTTGAGTCGTTTTTTTCCCCTCAAAACGAGGGGTTTTTTAGGTGGCCTGACAAAAATAGATGTTGAAAAAAGATACAAATGCAATCCTGCAATAATTGTCCACCCAAAATTCATGGCTTATTATTATATATTATATTATGTGTGTATATATGTATTATACATATCATATTATGTATGTATATATATATGTATTATAAGGAGGCAACATCAGAACTCAAGATAGCTGGGTAGCACACGGTGGCTTGAACACGCTAGAGAATCAAGAACAAAAAAGAAACTATACCACTCAGAAAACTTACAGAAAAGACATGTAACCAACAGCAAATATCTGTGGAAACCTGAGACTCGGAATAGGTAAGAGGCCAGCCAGTCCACAGGCTTCCAGGTAAGATCCAGCAACTAAACAGAAAGCCCAACCTGCAAGACCAGCTTTATTTCCATAGTACCACTGATAACAGGGATGTTCAGGGCTCTGGCAGAATCCCTCCGCCATGCCATAGGCACGCTGCCGGTCACCACAGCACACTGTCCCATTGCACAGGAACGCTGTTATAATCCCTGTCCCAACAATACCAGAGAGTTCTCTGTAGAAGTACTCTGCCAAGTCTATAGTAGCGTCTTTGTTCACTACTGAAATCACAAAATTGTCTGGGGAGGAAATGAAGACAGGGGCTGCCAGGCGGATGAGCACAGGGCACGGAGTGCCGGCTGAAGCAAAGTAGGACATTGTCTGGGTTCATTGCTGGAGATGTTCCCTGTGTAACACAAGGTGCCCCTGGCAGCGATTCTGCTGGGGGAACACGAAGGACACGCCCAGAGTGATTTCAGCAGAGGTGGCACGTCCCTAATTGGCTAACACTACTTTCACATGTGGCAGAAAACAGCTAACTAGAAGGCTGAGCATGAAATGTAAAAAATTTCCCTGTGTAGAGAGGAAAGGACCCAAGAGGAAAAGAACTGTAAAAGGTTGCATTTGTTATAAAGGTATGAAAAGGCACTGATAACCAGAAAAGCCTTGGCGGTATCACAAAAAAAGGTGGGAACCTTACCTCAGCATGATAGTAATTATGGATAAGGTATAATGTGTTCTCAACTCCAGTGTGATGGTGTTTATATTTCAGGTGTAGTGCGATTTTAACTTTAGTGGGTTGGTGATTAAATTTAAGGTATATATGAATAATACATGGGGAATGAAATGGGGCATTATTATAGACAAAAGAAGTGAAATAACCAGTTGGAGATGTTGTTACAGAACTCTGAAAGTGCAAGCTTCCAGATGTTTATGTTCCCCAGCTTAAAAGATTAATGAGAACACTAAAGATTTATACCCAGCCCCTGGAGCAGAATACAAGTGGGGTTTTCTAGGCACGAATCTGGCCACTTCCTGAAAGAGGCAATTTTCCAGGTTCAGTGTGGTTGAAGCTAATTGGCCTGGAATTAGCTGGACTCAAAGCCATTTAAATTCAGCCCTGACAGAACCTCAAGGGAAACTTGCTGTGCTGGCATACAAGACATTTTAACCTTTGGAGCAATTTCATGGCATAAATAACAATTTTCTGTGTATTGAATTCTTGGATTAGCAATGATTATGTAGACTGCACTGCCTTTCAAGCTCTGAAGCTCTTTCCAGAGCAGAGAGAAAAAAACACAGAAGACGATATCTGGACACTTGATCTACTGCTGCTTGCACTTCACAAACTTTGTTTTCTTGCTGTTACTCTGTCATTCTTCACAACTCAATCTTAAACTAAAGAATGAAAAAATCAACCTAGCTCCATTATTCAACACCAGAAAATTAGCCTCCCATCATGGCAACTCCATCAGTCCACTCGGTTTGAAACACTATGCAACATTTATCCAAAGTGGGGTCAAAAAGCAGGAACTGGTGTTGTACTCACCATTCCTACCCCAGCCAAAATGTAAGTTCTTACTAAAAATTAAGCCTACTTTTCCATATCACTGCTACATTTACAGTATCCGCATAAAACGTTTTACAGCAATTAGTTTTTCTTGACTGTCTAAGTGCTTGTCTTTCAATAATATAGGACCATTTACTTCTGGAGATTTGTTTTTCAGGGAATCATCCAGCAAGCTTTTGAAGGTCCACACTTGCCTGTTCTTATTCATGATGACTATGAATGAATACCCTTCCTCCACTTTACCGAGCAGCTTCTCTCACTAAACCTGCATATAACTCCTTAGAGTCCCTGATGTGAAAGAAGTTGGGAGGCACAGGAATCACCACAACAGACTAACCTGATACTGGGACCTTTCACCCTCACAAACCTCTCTTGCTTATTGCCACCCCTCTTTAAAACAGCACCATTTTCCCATTATCCAGCATGGGTTCATGACCATGACGTTCGCACAAATCACCTACCACTTCCAGTCAATGCCTCCAGTTTTCAAGGCAAAGCAGCACAAGGAAAGTCTCCAAATCAGCTGTTTCCTGGCCAACACACAGAACTGCCTCACTCCCTCCCTCCAGCAACCAGTCAGGCCAGCCCAGGCTGCAGCCTTTGGTAGCCCCATCCAGGGATGGGGCTGGGCCCCACAGGTGCACAGCTCCCAGGATGAGTGCTGCTGTTAACACTTCATGGGTGGCACGGGGAAGATGACAGACCAGAACCTTCTCCACCTTGTTTCATTCCGAGCAGGAAATGTGCTATCGGTTATCCCAGGATTTTTCAGGCACTGTCATAGCTGGCTATCATTGGTCTATTAACTTAAAGTTTTATATATACCTGGAAAGAACACTTTTGCAAATTCAATTCCCTGCATTTATTTTCACCAACTTAAGGCTGTCTTGCTAAGAGATTACAGTGAGTTTTGATAGCCCCATGGCTTGTTATCATATCAGAGCGTTAATGGCCAAAACCTTGCATGGATGACTTTTGTGTGTGACCTGATGTGCAGAGAAGCTGAGCAGAAGTGGTCGCTCAGAAAACTCTTATGACATTGTCCAAATTATCAAAACTGGCATAAGTGCAGGTGAATTGTCATTTATGGATGAAAATCTGAGTTGAGCATGCAAAACATTCTTAAGAGCTGCCTTTGCCCCAGATATATGTTTTAAACACTCCTGTGCTGCAAGGAGAACAAGGCTGGGATGCTGTTTTTGGGAAGAAGCAGTAAATCCGTATTTTCAAATGGGGCATGGTGCTTTCAAAGCTACTCCAGGTGGTCTACACTTACTCAGCTTAGAGGCACTGCTACAGCAGTTTGTGTAGGTTAGAGTAGTTCAGCAGCAGCTCTTGGTGGATTGCATGTAATGTGTGTGTGTGCCATCAGCTCTCCAAACACAGTCAACTCTTCATTCTCTGAGAATGAGGGACTCGGTGGTAGTTGATGAAAATGCCCAGAGAAGAAAAATGTTATAAAATTCAAACCCAGCACAGTACACATCTATCTCACAGCATCTCTGTGAGAAATCAGACTTGGTTCAGTTAGACTAACCAGTTAGCTCCAAAACAGTATGAGTTTTGCTGTATCAAAGCTGTCTCCTGCAGAGCTATTCAGTATACCTGCATTATGCTCTAAGCACCTGGTTTCCCAGAATTTATTATATTAAGGTCCGTGTTAGACATGAATGGGTCCACACATTAGTACGGCCATATACCTATCCAAAATAGCCCTTCTGAAATTTGGCAACTACCAAAAGCGGATTTCCACATGTTCGGTTCAATGGGCACAACCTGAGTGGACTTAGCAGATCCCAGCTGGATCTAACTGGCTTTGAGGTAACTTACCTCTCCTCTACCTCCTTCCATAGAAACGCAGCCAAACACTGCAGCTGAACGTATACACAGCCATCGTAGATCTAGCAGGTGTATTTGTTCAGGCCCTGTGTGGCAGGAGACCAGCTGTACTTGCCTGCTCCTGACAGCAGCTTCTGTGTTGCTGCGCTTAAGCTAATAGAAGAGGCGGTCCTTAGCTGTCCCTGCACCCATGGCACCAATAATTCACAATTCGGCTCACTGAAAGCTGATCACATGAGCCTCCAAAACCCCATTTCTGCTCAGGTGAACAGAAAAGAGGCAGCAGCCAAAAGATATAGAAATAGTTTCCTGTAGATCTCCTCACTAGAGTTATTAACAGACATTTACTGGTTGGTAATAGAATAACAATATAGCTTATTTTTCTGTTAATAGTGTTTAACTTAATAACTTCTGCTGAAAGTGTTTGCTACCAAGCACCAGGATATCAGATCAAACCCATCATATAAAACGAGATTGACATGACTGCTTTTAAAAAAGCAGGCTTTCTAAAGATATTCTCCTGCTCTACATGAGGCTATGGATGTAGGAATCAACTGATGAACTTATAGAAGTACATATTGCACACAAAAACTAGCTAGATTATCATCAAAGTGGTTAATCTGGTCTTACAAAGTACATATGAATTCACTGGTTCATTTTTCTTTGTTTTTCTTTTCCTCATGTAAGAAAGTCATATTTATAGGCCTATCTCAAAACCACACCCCTAGTTTAGAGACACCTTTTACAAACTTTTTTACAAATCCTGAATTAATTATTAACCTGACTGAAGATAACGGACATGGTGACACTGAAGGGTCACAAAGTGCAGCCCGTGCTAGCACAGGTCTGGGCACCAGCTGCCATGAAGGCAGCCATGTTTGCACTCTGCGGTGCTCCAGCTAACGCATACTGTGAGAAGTTGCCAAGCACAGCAGCAAACACTGCTTGGGTAAGGCAGTTAAACCCTGCTTGGACAAGCTACACAGCACAGTACAACCTTACAAGCTAAGATCTTCACCAGTTCACATGTCCTATCCCTACATTCACTTTCACAGTGTAGACATTTTCTACGGGTCAAAGCCTGGCCTGACTGATATCAATCATTTGCTTCATATCAATTAAACCCAGGGACTAATCCAGGAAATAGAAATTTGAGGAAACTTTTGATGAGATTTTAGGTATATTAAACCATTAGTCCATTGCTCTAGTTTAAAAAGCGATAAGGCAAGTTTAGAAACCACTCAAGCACTCAACACAGGTTGAGTCTGTCCAAGTTTCTTCATATTTCTCATTCAGAATACATAACAACTCCATGCTTTAAAAAACACTATTTATGTGGTCACTCTAATATGAACTTTAAAGACATTCCAGTGTAAACTTGATATCTACCTTTCATATGCTTCATTTAGGTTCTCACTCGCATATTATTAGTAGGAATATTATCCCGTAGGCTGGGTTATATTGCAAAATCACCCTGGCGATTGAGTTGCTCTTACTTATGTATTCAGAATCAAAACATGCTTATGGTTATCTTGGTGATTATTTTTTTTCTGTGCTGCTAGTTTTTGGCAGGATGGTACTGAAATTTGCTAAAATTGATTTAAAATAATAATTATGTGCAAAAATTTGAATATTTTTGCCTGGAAAAATGAGAAAGATGTAAGGCTTTTCTTTGCTGATTTATTTTTAAATTTATTTACAGTAGTGTTAATCTTTGGATTTTTCTGTTGTGTGTAGTTTGGGTCTATTTAGTAAAGCATATTTGGGACTGTTATGGGACTTTTAGGTTATAAACAGGATATCTATGATTAAAATATATTCTTTAAAAGGTTTTTTTTTTTTAGTTATCTTTCACTTTCATCTGATGGAGAGTAAAAGATAAAACAAGCTTTTGTTGTTTACTGTACATCTGGATTATAAAAAAAGCACAGTATGAGGAAAGGATACTCCATGAAATGCTATGTCAGAAACATTTGCAGTCAAAATTCCAGAAATAGCAAGATGTGAGATAGATAATTAAAATGTCTTCCAGGTCTAAACCATAGGGAGCTGGAGTTTTAATCATGTAGAGTATATTCATGAGAAGTTTCCTCTTTTATCTACATGATCAGATTTTTATGCTTTCTTTTAGGAAGAAATAAGATCCTGGTCTGGAGCACAAAAGTTGTTACATTTGGTTGGTATTGGCAGCACTCACAGAATCAAATGCTTTCATAGAAATCCCTTTTTTGTTTACTTTTTCTTTAAGAGGGATCTGCAAAAAAGTTCAAGTGTGGTCTTTCCTCAAAGTACAACCATCCTTTCTGGTTCAAACAGCCTGGAAAGCACCAAGCAGAGAAATCCTTCTGCAAATGCCTCGGTGCCTCTGCTGTAACATCACCGGAGAAAAGAACCAGAACCTTGTTTTACTGTGAACCGAAGATCCACCCTTGAAAGGCTTAATAAAATGCCTGCTATAATAACAAGGTAAATGTAAAGGGGACATTTCTGCTGTGAGGCCTTCACTGCTCTGCGGAAAAACTAGAATGGGCTTAGTGGGGGAAAAATAAGATTAGCTGCTTTTTCATAGCTAGAAGATGGTTTCACGGCTAAAGCAATTCACTAATCTTATTTTCTAATTCCACCACGTCTTTTATTAACTTATTTTTCATCTTGTAGCCCACACACAACCATAACATTTAAATAATGTTACATTCATATCTGTACCATCTTAGTCTATGCCTAGTCAGATCTAGTTATTGAGCAGTATTTTAAAAGCTACTGTAATTTTAAGGGACAATTTAGATCTAGGCTATGCTAAGAGAAAGGAAAACACATCAGTGCCAAATTAGGCTCTGATGAGGCTCTTGATCACTTTCCCTTCTCCTGACAAAAACAGAAGGTGCTAGTAATGCTGAGAAGGTCTGTGTCCCTGATGAACAGATGTTAATAACAAAGAGCATCTTCCTCATGTTAAATAGCCAAAAGAAGAGATATTGCAGCCATTGATAATGATACCCATATATCATGCATGCTAAATCATGACTAAATAATTAAAATCTGTGCATGATACTTGTTTCAGGCAAGTAAAGCAGATCACAGTTTTAGTGGTCAGAGGAAATGAAATGCAGTTTCGCAGAAGTGATTGTCACTGACCACAGAGAGCATTGTAATACGCACAAAGAAAATTAAACTAGGAAAAAGGCAATTGACTGTGAGTGGCATATTCAGGAACGAGGGCTGGCGATTCGGTGGTGGTTTGCCTTCCGGTTATTTTGATGCATTGTTTGAATATGCATTAACGTGTGGGGAGAGTGAAAGGAGGGAGGTGATGAGCAGAAAGTTCTCCCATGGGGGTGAGGCTGGTGGCTGGGTGCTCCCTCTTGCTGGTGGCAGGGCCACGTTTGCTGCCTCGTGTCACCACACAGTCTCTCCTCCCCTCTTGGCCAAAAGAAGTCATGGATGGATAGACTGACGATATTTCCTGCAGTGGGGGAAATAGCTGAGCGGAGGCAACTATAGCCCGTTACAAAGGCTACACGCTGTATTCTCCATGGTCCCCACTTTACCAGCTCTGCTTGTGTTGGCAGGAACACTGGAGCAATGGTATAGCCCCAAATCCACCCAAGCGCACCTCACCCAGCTCCCACACTCCCTCTTTGTGCTATGCCTGTGATCTGCGGTGCCCCCCGCTAGCAGAGAGCTCCCCCCGCACACATCTGTGTGCAGAAATGGGGAGAAGTCTCCATTTCCTGAAGCCTGCCCATGTGCTGTGGCCAGCTGAACTCCTGGAGACCCATGCAGAGAGCATGTTATCTCACGTCTCATAAAAGGAGGGCTATAAAGCCAGGGCAGCTTTGTTAGCTGTCACACAGACCTTTCCTTCAAAGCACAGAGAAGAAAAAAAAAACAACAACCTATTATTCAAAACATGAGACAAGAATTAGTTGAAATTAAATTTTTCCTCCCATCCATTTATAGAAACGGATTAAGTGAATTTTGAGGAATATGAGAAAGTATCTGCCCTGTGAAAGGTGCTCTCTGACAATCTAAATTCTTGGCAGGGGGGACGACACATGACACAAACACATCTGTATGTCATGATATCATGGCAATCTACCCCTGTTTTCTACCAGTTATAAAGTTTATGAACATCAACATTGCATGAAACTTTAATTTTCAAATTTAAATGTGGAGAGAAATTTTTCACTCATTTTCTAATCAGTTGCTAATATAGCAATCCTGAGAAGAGTGAGCTATGTTTTTCAAGTACAGTTGTGGTGTCCTGATGTTAATTACAGCATAAAACAATAATACAAATAATTTGCTTCCCATGATCCTCATTTTCTCTTTGTACTTTTCTATTACACCCATCCTTTTAGTATTAAAGCACTAAAGTAGCAAATAGCATATGCATACCTATTTTAATATTGATATTTTTAAGCATGATACTCTTTTCTCTGCACACACACCCTAAAGACTTTGTGCTGATTAACATCAATGTATTTCAGTTATAGAAGGATAGTTTGAATTTTGTAATTGTTTTCATAAATGTAGAATTTGTCTAAGGCACAGACACATAAGGTATATGTCTGAGTCTTCTGGGACTTTGTTCTATATTCTGTTTCTTGCTTCATCTCCAATAATCTTATGTACTGTAGGGTGCTCCAGGTTAATAATGTAATTTAATCAAATATTATTCTTTCTATACAACTATGGTAATAGTCAAAGATTGCGGCCAAAGAGTTGTTAAAAAGAACTGAAATAATGGTAAGAGGTCAACAGAACATCTAACAAAGTGTTTCTAAATGTTGTGATGTTTAAAGTAGATATCCAATGGTTGCATCTTCGTGAGAAACCAAAAAAAGTTTTTACAAATATTTAAATTGAAATATACATGTGGGATAACAGGTAGCCATCTGTGCGAGGGGATAGGAATGCATGACCGGGACATGGTTTAGGTCTCCTTTACATCACTGGAAGTGTGTCCATTGGCTTTAACAGGCAACGGTGAGCAATCCTAATGAATTGACAAGTACATGAGGAGTCTTCCAGCTAGAATGAAACAATAGAAATAATGGAGTCTATTCTTTTTCTGTGTTATTTGATTTTTCTCTTTTATTCTAAACTTACGTTTTCCTCCATACTGGTAGGGTTTTTTTTTCCTTTAACAGCCACTAATTATTGTAATTTTTTGTTAGTAGTTGGCTTTATATTCTTGCCCATGATCTGAAGTTATTTCCTTTAGATGTATCTATATTGTTTCCTCTCTAAAATAAATACTTGAAAAAAAAATGAAGTGTGTTAATACTAGATTGCTTCTTAGAACCCTAAAAAATTACTGTTATGTTGGACTGCCAGTTGAAGCTGAATCTAGAAAGCATAGAGGATAAAAGTACACCAAAAGCCATATATTTCAGATTATAGTTTTAAGCAGTTGTCTTTCTGTCCTAGAGGTTTGTGTGTGTGAGAGTAAAAGAAAAGAAAAATGCACAAAAAAACCTTGTAACACATTTGAGAGTCATAAAGCAATTCTTCAGTGTACAATAACAACTGTAAAGTCTCCAGACTTGATAAGTAAAATGGAGAAGAGTATTTTAGCAAAAGGATATTTTGCCAACTAGGAAAACACTCTTAACTGTAGAGAAAGGAATCTTTTAAACTAACGTGACAAGGTACACGCAAAAATTAATATTATACGCTAATGTTCTTTTTAGTGAGTAGCTTAGGTTGATTTATTCATTTAGGTAATTATGTACCACAATATTAGTAATTCAGAGTTAAATTGAATTAGGAAACAGAGAATAAATTGAAACTGTAATCATATTTCTTTCTCACTGTGTAGCGAACAGAGATGTATTGATGTAAGTTCTAAGTGTACTACATAAGTTAAATTCCCTAGACTGCAATTTGATCAAAAAGCATTAGACATTTACTTAGGCTATAATAGGTCCTTGCCATTGGATGGCAGTAAAATTCTACATCAATCACCAGAAGCAAAGTGAAGCTAGGAAAAGAATAGGATTTTTCCTTTTTTATTTAAGAGTAGAAATCTTGAGGGGGGATGGTGACGCCTTAAATGCTGTGATAAGCACTAATATTAAAATATGTTTCCTTTTTCTATGTTAAGAGCATTTTAGAAATAGTAAACTCAGTTTTCTATTATGTGGAAAATCATTTATTTCTTCTTGAAAAGAAAAAGCAAATCCGAGCATATTGCAAAGACAATACAAATATATTCTATTTATTGCTACTTAACTATCAGAGGTTTCTATATATATGTTTTGGTTACTTTTTTACTCAATGGGATTTGTTAAATTTTCCACAATATACAAATTATTTTTCAATCATCAGCCTTCTGTAGTAGCATTGTAGAAGATTATTTCTTTTCTTTTGCATCTATATTATTATTGCAAACACTATGACCAAAAGAACCCATTTTTAATAAGAAAAATATCCATCCTTTCTGTATGTGCACACGAACACAGCACATGTACATGAAAACATCCCCTATATAGACAGAGCGTTTTTATACAGCAATTTCATACCATAGGCCATATTTTATCACCTTTGCTCAGACCCACGCCAGGATCAACACCCATTCAAGTTTCTGGTAATCTAGTCTATGAAGGAATTAAGTTTCTGTAAGGTGAGCAGCACCAAAGATTCCCGAGTTTTGAAAACAAAATAACCCAATTTAGCTCTATGCCTTGACCTTGACTAGTAATGTCAAGATTTAGACCAACAGTAAGTAAAACATCTTTCTTTTAATTGATATTACAACTAACAAAGAATAAAATGCAGCCACCAGGTTCTTAAGATACTGTTTATATGAACTACATATTAAATAAAGAGAAAAAAAGATTATCTGGCAAATTATCTTGCAAAATTGTTTTACACTTTCTACTTCCTACCAAAAATGTTTTTGGGAAGGTTCCTAAAACACACGTGCAAATTAGTTTCACTTTTAAATGTCCAAGTCCTGATCAATGAAAATCAATAGGAATATTATGAAGACAATTACTTTCACATTAATTGCACTAGTTTTGGATTAGGCCCATTTTATATTAAAAATAGATTTTATGTGGTTAGCAAATATACAGAATTATATATTTAAAAGACAACTAAATAGAGCAAGAAATGTGTTCAGCATATGGTCTTATATGAAGAAATATAAATTCTTACGTTTACTTTTAGTGTTTTTAAAAAATTTGTTATAAATTTAGTAGGTTGAATTACAATCTAAATGGCCATAAAATGAGTCAACTGTTTTTCACAATGTATTCAGGGTGGTCTAAAAAAAACTAAAGGCTATTAATCAGGATTTCCTGGGATCAAACCACAGACTCTGTGGCAATTTATTCACTCACTTTATGTTTAAAGTCTGTTAAAAGTTTATAGCTTTTCAAAGATCATATTAGGCATTAAAATTTGGAAGTCATGTAACAAAAACTGTTATGGAAAAAAGACAGAAAATGGTTTATCACAAACTCATTCTTAGGAAAGAATGTGTAAAATATACACAATAGAATATTAATCTGGGTCTTATGAAAGTGACTGTAAAGTGAAGCAATGCCATAAACCTGGTGATATAGTCTTAGTTTCGCTCACAAGGACTTATAATTACAATGCTCCTGAACTGCAATAAGAAATCCCCACAGAAATATTTCTCCCCCACGTTAAGGCCGTGATCCTACGACTATACTATGAATTTAGGGGCTTGAGCAGTCCCAGATAAGTCAGTTGAATTACTCATGTATTTAAGATAATCGTATACTAGCAGGATCAAAAGCCTAAGATTTTGTTGTTGAAATCCCCCAAGACTTGGTACATGGGACTAAATCTTCTGAGGTCCAGAACACTCTAAATTCACTTATATTTAGTGAGACTGAACAGCAAGCAATTGGCTGTTCATATTCTTCCCGAGTTGTTTTTAGTCCAAGAAGTGTCATTAAGACTCATGAGCAGAATTTCTTTAGGTGTTTGGAATTCCTAATGTATCAGAAATTGAGATTTTTGGCATTTCACAGAAGGGGTTTGGTGCAATACAGGATCAGACTGCAGCTGAAATAAAATTTACAGTTCTGTGATATGTAAAATAAATCTATCAAAAGATCATATTCTTCTAGAGGCATGTATTAGGCCTATAATTCCTTATTAGCAAGAAACTAAACAAGCTACTGCACGATAACTATTCACTCTTGGTGATGAAAATGAAGCCCATGTAATATCTAACAGTCTTTCAACTACCATGCAGACACTTCTAGCCAGAGTCTGACCTTATTTAAATCACACAACAACCTAATTCTACTTTTCTTTTTAGCCCCTAACTTGATATCATTTAAAAAAAAAATGGGGTGATAGTGTGAAAGTTTCAGTCAGCTTTAACCTAAACTTTGAAAGTGTGCTTTTGGTTTTGCAAGAGGAAAATACTAAATTTGCATTTTCAAAAACTTCAAAAAATACAGTGGGTTTACCAGATATGCACAACTATATTAAAAAAAAAAAAAGCACAAATTAAGAAAAAACAACTTCCAGGGTCTTTTTTGTACGCAGTGGCCAACCGCACACAAAGTAGCTGAACTTGAGAACTGCACTCATTTTTTGGTGGAAAACTATTGCATATATACTTAAATTTCAAAATTAAAAACATCTTTATTGAAAATAAAGGCTTGAGTAACTCAAGAAACAGTAACAAGATCAGACCCAGGCTCACACAGCAACAGGCTTATACTGACGGTTGTTAATGACCAAGTGTGACTGCTTGTTGGTTAGTTATTATTCTGTTTTACAAGTCAAATTCCTTGGGGTAATGTCCAAATACTCAAACTGCTCGAAGTGTGTTCTGTGGACTGGAGTTGGGAGGGAAGAAAAGAGGTGTGGGTAGATCGGTGGAAAAGCACTAGTAAGATATCCTATACAGCAAATGAAAATTTCAGAGTCAGATGAGTTGTGGACATCTGACTAATAAAAGATGGGTAGAATAGGACCAGAAAAGTGTGCGGAGAACCAGAGAAGAAAGCAATAATGCAGGATGTTGGAGAGTCAATAAGGTGGACAAAGTAGAGTGTTGAAATGTCAATGAGTCATCGCAGTGGGGAGGCAGCTGGATTGCAGGTGCTGAGCTCAGGGAACTATGGCAACACCAGCAGAGAAGGTTTTTTGAATGTCAGAATTTAGTACCATCATCAGAGGGCAGAGCTGGCATTAGGTAGGTGCTGAGTGCTTCTGTTAGCACTCCGGCTTCTCCCCAGTGCTGGCAGACCTTCCTTCCAGAGAAAGGAAGGATTTTAGTCTTCCCTTCTAATGAAGAAAATAATCAGAATTTTCACAAACACTCAAAAATTGCTTTCTTATCCTGTCCAACAATTATTATTTTTTTAATCATTGCTCTTCCTATTCTAAATAATTTCAAATAAAATTATGGCCTAACGTGACTGTACTAACAGCAAACTTTAAATCAGGACATTAGATCTAAAAAGAGGGATTCCAGATATGTTTCTTAAGACTTATGTCTTTAAAAAGGTAGCTAATTTACTATGCAATGCCTAATTTCCTATGAAAATCTCAGCCCAAGACCCGTATCTGGATCTGGTAGACACTCATTCACTTTTCATGGAGACCGAGTTCTAGAGAACTGAAACTTACACTCACCTTCTATGATTTACTAAGTTGTTATATTGATTGGTAACATACTTTTTTTTTGATTGGTAACGCTTTTATTGCCACCAGCTCAAACTTTGGGCACACCACCCTGGGTCAATCAAAACAGAAAGATCTTGTACATGACAAACACCTGAAGAGGGAATTGAGTAAGCAATGACTAGCTGAGAAAGCCAGCTGCTTGCTGCTTATTTTTCCTTATATGGGAGTTACTTGAAATATGAATAATTACAAGTAGCAAAACAACTTGTCAAGAATCCAGTAGTTCAAGAATTAACAACTCTGCCCAGAAACAGCAAAACACAAGTCATCTACAAAAGCACTCACTAGAAGCAGTTCTCTCAGCTGTTAACTAGAATCAACTACAGACCATCTCCAAAAAATGTCTCCAGTGGATAGCACCTGCTGGTGAGGATGCACAGCGTATCAGCTCAGCTCTTCTCTGCCCTGCCAGGTTTCCCTTTTGCTCTTGATATGCCCCAAACTACCAGGTATGTGACTGCACATACCTACAGCTACCACAAAGCCCTCTTAGTGGGGATTAAGCACATCTATTAGACTATTTGTTGCCAATGAACACTTCAGTTTCCTGAGCACAGACTTCCATACGTAGGCAAGCCCCAAGTTAATTTCAAGTCATGATTAGTTTTTGACAACATTTAAGATCTCTGAATTGGTATTTATTTTGAGGCTCTTGATATGCAAATCACTTATGCTAAATTCTGCAGCTTTGACTCAGTTTAGATTATCAGCATTTACCTGCAAATATTTGAATAAACACAAGTGAGACCATCTTTTTACAACCCTTTTAAGATCAAAGAGTCAGTATTCTGCCTTTGAGGCTTGTCAGTTTAAAACCTGCACTAACAATTAAAGGATTCCCCCTCCTCCCTTCTTCTGTCTTCCCCCCCACCCCCAAAACCAAGAATGAAAAGATTCCACCCTGCAAGAAATGTCCAGTTTTATATCAGAACTTTTCATTAATGAGTAAATGTGTGCTGTTCTGTAATATTGTTTCACTGCTCTTCTGTTTAATGGGCTCCATCCTGCTTGGCTAAAACCTCAGGATGAAAAAAGGGCTCTGGAGAGATCTAAGCTTCCATTAAAAATTAGATTTCTTTTGTACCATTTCACTAGGAATACCCTAAGATTTTTCCCAGGGTAGTTAATGTCAGAATGCCATAGGAAAAACACTGTATGTGTGAGTAAGTATTAATATGCTTACTGCTGACATCCCCCAGTCGATAAGATGGAGTTTTGTGCTTCTTGGATAGGTAGAATAGGGCATACAACACATTTGAAAATCTGTGGAATAACTACTAAAGAAAAATGTTCCACATGATGGAACACACTTTTATTACTCTACACTGGTATTTCTCAGCCAACATCAGCCTTCTCACTGGGATGTAGAGGACAAGAGTAGCCCACTTCTATTCTTTAGGAGAAAGTATCTTTTGTTTGTTTTCAGAAGCAAGATTATGCTCAGCATCAGCTTTGGAGAATTTATGTTTTCTATTTTAAAAGTTTTTCAAGCTGAAAATATTCCAGAGCAGAATAAGATTATTGGCTGTTCCATGGTCTGACAATGTCTTGACTGGCAAGCATCTCTAGCCACATTTAGCAATTCAGTCTGTCTTACAAAAACTATGACACTATTTTTCTCTTCAAAAAATAGCCAACTACACATATGGGGTGGGTGGAGCTATAAATGCTCATGGTCTTGAGGCTGTGCTTCAGCAACAGTCTATGGCCACCTACACCACCCACAGTTGGCCACCCAACATCCTTTCATTCTGAAAGGGTAACTCTGAAAGAGCAGGACTCTACAATATATTTTTGCAACCACAAAGACAGAAAATAGCATTTTCTGTGTTATTTCCATGACTCCGGATGGGTGGGAACGGGCATAAAAACAGGACATTCTCTAGCTGACCTAAAGCAAAAAGTACCAGGCTTGCATGTAAAGAAGGATATTAGAAGTATAAAAATGATAAATAAAATCTATGAAGGAATACAGCTTGAACTCATGATGGATTCCAGTTCACCCTAGGTTTGAGTTATGGTTCACTGCTTTGCACACAGTGTTATCAAAGAACTTTTTGTAATTTTTCCAGTGCTGTGAGAAAAGACGAAGCCAAAAATCCTTTTGGAAAGCATAAATACAGTTTTATATCTATGTTTTCTGACAATTTTTTTTGAGAACTTCAGTATTTTGACTACTCACCAGTATTTCCTGACTGTACGGATACAAAATAATTTTCATTAGAGTGAATTTTCTATAGTGATTAGCCAGAAGTCAGCTAACAGTTAAGCTGTTGTAATGGGCAGCTAAGATAAAAGTGTGGTAACTCATTCTGCAAAACCTGTACATAATTAGTTGCAAACCAAATTAAGATAAAAGAGAAAGATATAGAAAGTATATATCGTGACTGAATAAACATAGTTTGTTGTTGTTTGTCTGCTTCTCTTCCTCCCTTACAGTAAGGTCTTTACACAGACTCTTTCGTGTACTCAGTGGTACTCTGTGTGCTACTTCTATGATTGTAGTGGACTTCTTAAATATTGTGTGTTCAGCTAGTGGCTTATACCAGCAGCTGAGGTGTCATGAAATAAATTAAAACGCATGTTTCATGAATAACGCCTTAGTTGCCAAAAAAGTCATTTGAAATTTTCAGACCTCTGGGACATTTAATATTTGCAAATAAAACAGTTCTGGTTGTGTTTGAATGATAAGTTATGTAGTCCGATTATTTCAACAGTTTGTATTAGAGGAACTAAAAGCTACAAAGCCAGTTTTCCTCCTGCAAAGTAAACATTTATTGATGTTTGAGAAAGACTTGCAATTGCATAAGTGGGATGTTATCAAAGTATGTGAAATAGAGAGATGCTGAATATTGTCACAACACATTGAAATATTCAACCTATGATCAAGAGTTCAAAACAACCTCTATCAAGAAGATAACTGTATTTATTGTAGATATCGTTCTGTAGACTGAAAAAGATAAGATTGCGTGAAATGGATTGACATTCTTATTTTAAAAAAAAACAGAGAGAGAGAGAGAGAAAGAGAAATTCATGTCTTAGAAATAAAGCAGAAAACTATATAATGCTTAAGCTGTCTTTGCAACCTTTGCCCGTAATGGCAGTGATATACCCCTTCAGTGGGAATAATAGAAGGAGTTGTGTCTTGGAGAGGCTTTATGACTCCTGTATTTCCCAGTTGCGTAATGTTCATTAGGACTTAAAATGTTCTCTGGAGAAGACAATTCAAGCATTTCTCTTCATTTTGGCTAAGAAAATAAGCAGTAGCTCAGGTGAATACGAGAACTACATTTGCAGGGGATTCCTCCATTTTTATTTTAATAGAATTGCCAGATAAATCATGTGTTTCATGCCCTCAGATAGTAAAGAGGACAAGATACTAGTATGAAATAACATAAACAAAAAAAGCCAATAAGAAGGGTTAGAAAAAAGAGGTCACAGTCAAGTCTTGCAGTTACCATGATGCCTATTTATTCATACATGCCTTTACATGTATTTATTTATACCTGTATTTATTCATACATGAGATACAGTAAGTTATCTCAAGAAAGGTGAGGAAATGTGAAATTAGATCTGAAGCAGATTGGTACAAAAGAAAAGAAAGATGAAGACAAGATGCACACACAAGAGAAAAGACAGAGCACGGGGAGGAGAAAATGAAAGATCAGAGAGTTGAAGATAAAGGGCCTAGTGACAAGGGACAGAGGAAATTAGGTGTTTGCTGTTGCTGTGGGAGTTCAGTCACAGCCTGGAAAAGTTCTCTGAGCAGGCAGGGTGTAGACTCAGGAAATCAAAAACTCCTGAACGTCTGGTGAAACACTGACGGATACCGAAGCTTTTGTGGAAACCTGAGGTTTGGAGAGACCAAGAAAGATATGGGGGGGGGTCTTTCTTGGGAGACCTTCTGGGGAGGTGGAGGAGAAAAAGGAAACATATTTTCTCAATTCAAAACTGTGAAGGTCTCAAGCCTCACAGCGACTAGAAGAAATCATATTCTAATCATTCCTTATATCTACCTACATAAGCAGATCCATACATGGTATCTACAGAGTCCTTGGAGAAGGTCAAGAGTAACACTGTTTTGTAAGCCACAGCCTTTTCTTTATTGGGCAGATACTGCCTTTGAAAGATATAAATGGGACAGTGGGACAGAAGGGGATCAAATAAAGAAGTTAGGGGTCGTGCATTCTATTGTCATTTCCTTCATAGCAAAATATAGGCTACTTTAATGAAAATTAAAAAGAATTCATAAAATTATTTGAAAATGAATTTCACAGAATAATCTGTGCAGTACAAAATCCAACATTTTTTCATAGAACTGGTATCTGACGACACTGCTGGCTTTAACCACAATTATTTCATGAAATAAATCCCAGCATTTCCTAATGTGGAGAAGGGATTTAATGTTAATCATATTTAGACATTTAAATCTAATCACAGAAGTCTTCGATGTAGAACCACAGAAACTGAGAGCTGTTCCAGCTCTGGAGGAGCTTAGTGACTGCACAAGTAGCCCAGGTAAATGGGTTAGAACTTCACTGGTTAAATCATGTGCATAAAATCATGCAGGTAAGTACTCTGGCAAGCCTTTAACTCAGCCAACTGCATCCAAATGATAAGTCAACTTTCATGTCTCCTTTGCAAGCTTTGATGACAGTGATTCATACCCTGAGAGGGCTGTCATCCTTGCAGCTCCCTGTGTGGCATCTGACCTTCCTCGGGGACACCCAGATGAGCCAGGCAGGGTGGGCTCAGGGTACTCCCTACTTCTGAGGCCACAGCCTGCCAGGAACTGCAAAGACATTCTCACCTCAATGCGCCAGGTTGGGCAGGGACATGGGGATTTCTACAGGCAATACCACCAACCACCACCACGCCCCTGAGGCTCTGTCAAACTGAAAAAAAGCAGAAGGGAATCCAGGACAAAAGGGGCCGCGCTTGGCAAGCCCTGGCTAAAATCTATTGTAAATCTCTACTCTGATAAAATTATCGTCACCAGTTCTACTGATAAATGTTTACCATGATTAAGGAAAATATAATTACCGTATTGTTTCAATAAGAATATTTTTGGAACAGAAACTGTTACACTGTAACAGTACATATATCATTAATAACAATTACTAATATTAGTATTGTGTTAGCATCCAAAATGTGCTAGTACTTCCCAGAAATCTCTTTTAGAGCATTCAGTGGGGAAAAATCAAGTGGACATGAACATGGATTGCCTAAGGTATGCTGTTGAAAACAAAAGACTTAATTAATAGGGCTGTGATATAGAAAAATACAGAGCTTTTTCTTGTTTCAGTGTTCCTACTTGAAAGCTGTTGTAAAAATTTGGCCATTAACCTGAAGGGAATGCAAATGTGTCTGTTTTAATGTACATAACTATGTCTGCTTTACAAAACATAGATGTCTATATAGCATCAGACTGAGTTCCAAACAGAAAAGACAAACTTCTACTGAGAATTGACATTAAAAAATAATGAATAGAAATATTTCCATGAAGCTTGGCAGGAATACGTACACTGTAGATGAACAACTGTTTTAACAAATGTTCAATAGAAGTATCCAGAATCCATGGAGGAAATAGCATAACTGCTGATGTCTGATTCCATTAGTATCAGTACCAATGCACTGCTAAATTATTACAGGATATTTTATGAACTGTTATTGATGATTTAGTGGCAGGCTAGGTTACATAGCTTACAAGCTGTCGCCTTTAAGGTGAGGCCAAAAGTGAGCCCAAGGATATATTCTAAAAGAAAATGTAACAATTATTATAGCATGTGTGTCAGCAAAGTTCATATGATTCATTGTCCTTCTGGTAATAGGAAAGCTGTCAGTGGGCGCTCTTGGGCATGGTTCAGCTAACTATATAAAGAATGTTCTCTTAAACATTCACCTACGGCTTGGGATTCAGAGGTTGCTTGTCTGATTAAATGGAAAGGAGGTAATTTAAAAGCATCTTCCTTTCCAAATATGTTACTGTCAATTGGCTTTGGTTCAGAGGTTTCCAATCTGAAGTACATGAGGCGGCTGCAGAAGAACTCTATTAATATTCCTGCATAAAATGCTTTCTTAGCCCAGGTCAGCTCCCCTATGCACTTTTGATGTATTAGAACTTTAATGTTTAACTGAATTGACAAGCGATGGGTTTTATAATCAATGTGCACAAAAGACAAGCTATTCCCAAGGAAGCTCAACATTTATTAAAAATAATGACAAAGAGGAGCATATCAGGTGGAGGCTACTGTGCAGTGGTTTGTTCTTCTATAGCTCATATATTGTGCAAGATACACCTATGATACCATCTGGTTTAAAACTGGGCTGAAGCTCAGCTCTATTTCAGTATTAAGTAAATGAAAGTTCTGAATCTAGTTAAAATGGAGAGTGTCAATCTAAATGTTCAAGAGAGAGCAAAAATAAATCTGTGGCATATTTTCCTTAATGTTTTGCCACAGGGTGATTTCTGAACTCACAGCACAGATGTTTTAAATATGATACAACCTATCTGCTACAATGTTAGATGCTAATTCCTTTGGAAATATGTACTAATTTGGGGAAGGTTATGTTTTCTTTTGATGAAGTAGCTCAGCTCCCACCAGCGTTTCCAGGAACCTTTCCACTGTTTTGTGGGTTTTTTTTCTTTAATGGGTAATGTTGGAATGAAGTGGCCAGGGTCTTTCACAGAAAGGCTAACTAACAGTAGTTTTTGTATAATGCTCTACAGAAGTAGATGTTCCCCAGATGTGAACAGACTAGAAACTTAGTTTTGTCTCTGGGTATTCATTCACCATATAAATCTCCCAACACATTCTTATCTGCTATGTAAATAAGATGTGGAATTCCAATAGTGTCTCAGCCTTCTACAGCAGATGGTATAGTGAGATTTACCACACCATTACATTTAATGGGATTGAATTCATTTGGATTTCTTGATGTTCACTCTGTCCTTCTCTGAGCAGCAGTGTTGCCAATGTTCCTGATTATATATGATTTGAGAGAGTGCTTAAAGAAGAAAAAACCCTTTATCTTAGAAATATGAGTATTTTCTGTCAAATTTTAAAGTGTGTATGTATTGCATTTCAGAGGATTTATAAGCCCTGTGAGAAAAGGATATTTAATGAATATTCAACAAAGAACTTGAAGTCATTACATTTGAAGATTTTTGTAAATATCAGCTATCCAGTTAACTGTTTTAGTACTAGCATCATTATATATTCATTTGGAAAGAAATGAGCTTTTTACCTCATCATTTCAGTGTAGACAGAGTAAAAACAAGAAGAAAGAACCTATGTTGAGAAAAAAAATCTCTTAAAAACATAATCCAAATAGAAATTTTTGATTTTCATTTCAAAGTAAAGCTGGCTCACTGTATGCAATAATTATACTAAATTAATAAATAATATTTTCAAAAATGAAGTGCAAACTGACACTGCTAGAACATAATTAAAAATGACAGTGTAAAACACTGTCAAATTCTTCTAGTGAATTTTCTTTTCAAAAAATGCTGCTGCAAATGCCTTGATCTGCTTGTTCCACAAATTGCTGTGTACCCAAAATGACATCTAAAATGTATACAGATGTTGTATGCAGTCACCCATTAGCTGGTGCTTTAACTTATTTTGTCTGCTTCGCATTCTATCATTTCTGCAATACTATGTGTGGTCTAAAAATTTACTCAAACCAATCTTGTGAATGTTATTATGCTATTGCTATCATTCCTCACGATAGTCATATAGACCACCAAAATACTCTTACAGGACAGCTGAATGAGAAAAACATGTCTTTTTATAATTAAACTTAGTAAGGATTTCAGAGTTTTTCCACCTCAAAAGTACCCAGCTTTTCTAATTAAATAAAAGTTATTTCTGAAGTCAGGCTTCAGATTCAAGAGATCTTAACTGTTTTATAAATTATTTTATGAATTGTAAATCAGTCATCTTATCAGCAATAACACACTCTCTACTACAGTGCCAAGCAAGGATAGCAATAATGTTGGATCTACCATGCATGAATGAAAAAGCTTTAATTAGCACAGTGAATGGCAAGCACCTCACTTTTCTCAATAGCATATATAGGAGATAATACCACCTCTGTAGCTGATCTGGTTTACACCCAGAATTCCTATTCCAGTGGGCACTACAACTTTTGCTTTCAGTTTGAAGATAGATGAAAAATGCATTGTCAAAATTCTGAAACTAATGGAATACTATGGAAAACTCTGAAATACTGATGCTTTGATCTAAATAATATAGGATCATAGGATAAACAGGTGGTTCCGCCAAACCACCAAACTGAAAGGTAACAGAGCTATAACCACACCAGGAACTCTGGGCTGGGCTTCCCGGGAAGAGGCTGGAGGGGGCTACAGGTTCCTTTGCCCAGCTCCCGTGAGCTTGTACACTTGCAGCAAAAGTCAAAACACAGGATCAAAATTGTCCTGTTAAAAATGCTGTGTTTATGAAAGACAGAGTTTTAATGGAGAAACATTCTGATGGAGAGTTAAGCAAGCTCTAGTTTACAGCAAGTCGCTCTCTCCCAACATCACAACACAAGCGCTGTGAGCCGGTTTTGCCAACGCAGTCATCTTGCTGGCAGTCGTGAGGAAGACACAGCAACAGCGAGACATGTTCCAACTGTTGCACAACAATCACACGTTGCTGTACCGTGTGCTTGCTGACTCCAAACACAAACAAAATGTAATCATTAGGAAATACCTTTGCTTTACTGTGACTATCAGCAGCTTTGTCTACAAAAGAAAATGAGGAATCTAAAAAAAAAAATCATGGAAGTGGCAGTATGGCATTCTTGATTCATCTCTACTATAGTTTATAATTGAAGTAAAAATAAGAGCTCTATAGATCTTTCATTTCAGTGAGACTTCACTGACAAACTTTTTCCCCCTTCAAAGACAGAATCTTCAGATACGGCAGCCCTACTTTTCCACACAGTCTGTGAATCCCTTCTTCGCTCCCTGGCTTTGATGGCAATTAGATCAGACTAACAGTATATCTCATTTTTCTATTGCTTACTGTATTGGGTTTGCATGGCAAGGTTTTGGGAGCAGGGGGGCTACAGGCGTGGCTTCTGTGAGAAGCTGCTAGAAGCTTCCCCTATGTCTGATAGAGCCAATGCCAGCCAGCTCCAAGTCGGACCTGCTGCTGGCCAAGGCCGAGCCCATCGGCGACGGTGGTAGCACCTCTGGGACAACATAGTTAAGAAGGTGTGGGGGGAGGGGAAACCTGCACAACTGCAGCTGGAGTGAGGAGTGAGAATATGTGAGAGGAACAACCCTGCAGACACCAAGGTCAGTGAAGAAGGAGGGGGAGGAGGTGCTGCAGGTGCCAGAGCAGAGGTTCCCCTGCAGCCCATGGTGAAGACCATGGTGAGGCAGGCTGTCCCCCTGCAGCCCATGGAGGTTAATGGTGGAGCAGATATCCACCTGCAGCCCATGGAGGACCCCACGCCAGAGCAGGTGGATGTGCCCGAAGGAGGCTGTGACCCCGTGGGAAGCCCACGCCAGAGCAGGCTCCTGGCAGGACCTGTGGACCCTTGGAGAGAGAGGAGCCCGCACCAGAGCAGGTTTGCTGGCAGGACTTGTGACCCCATGGGGGACCCACGCTGGAGCAGTCTGCTCCTGAAGGACTGCACCCCATGGAAGGGACCCATGCTGGAGCGGTTCATGAAGAACTGCAGCCTGTGGGAAGGACCCATGTTGGAGAAGTTCATGGAAGACTGTCTCCCATGGGAGGGACCCCACGCTGGAGCAGGGGAAGAGTGTGAGGAGTCCTCCCCTTGAGGAGGAAGGAGTGGCAGAGACGATGTGTGATGAGCTGACTGCAACCCCCATTCCCCATCCCCCTGTGCCGCTCGGGGGGAGGAGGTAGAGAAAATCAGGAGTGAAGTTGAGCCTGGGAAGAAAGGAGGGGCGGGAGGAAGATGGTTTAATATTTAGTTTTTATTTCTCATTATTCTACTCTGATTTGACTGGTAATAGCTTAAACTGATTTCCCCAAGTCGAGTCTGTTTTGCCCATGACAGTAACTGGTGAGTGATCTCTCCCTGTCCTTATCTCGACCCACGAGCTCTTCATTCTATTTTCTCCCCACCTGTCCTGCTGAGGAGGGGAGTGATAGAGTGGCTTGGTGGCACCTGGCATCCAGCCAAGGTCAACCCACCACACTTACCCATAGCTCCTGTTACCTTCTGCCAAGGATATTAAAGATATACAATGTATTAATGATATATCTATAGAGACATTAAGGAAATTAGCTACAGGAGCTTGCTGTAGGCTCAGAGGAGTTTTCTTATTTTCTTTGATTTATTCATGGCAGACAGTGGCTTTAAGACTGGATCTGTTTGTGAGGTGGGGGGGAACCCAAGCATTGTGTCTGGTTTCCCATGGTTTAAAAAAAAAAAAAAAAGTCCTGAAAAAGCTCAAGCACCTGTTATTTTCCAAATATTTATATTCTCACTGTGAAAAAGCTGGGGGACAAGTGAAGGGAGAAGCACATGCCATGCAAAACCAAACTCCCAGACTGTTCCATACACTAATCCTGATATTTGTATGTATATCTCTCATACATGAACTCCAAAGCCTACTAAAACATTTTTTGGGACTTTTTAGGGAGAAAAGTCCCAAGAATAAAAACTAACTGTCTCAAGTTAATTCTATTTTGCTTTAATATTGAACTTCTAATGACTCACGCTGGTTTAAACTGAGTAGAGACTCCCCATGAGATGAACCAAGGAAGCATTGTTTCACTCTGAATAAGTAGTCAGAGTTTGAATGTGCATTTGGATCAGGTTATTTTCTTTGAAAGCCCATGAGAACAGATTTTCTGTAAGATACTGTTGGCACTTGCTTCTGGAATATCAGCGGAGCTCTGTTATTTAATGTGTCCTTTGCAGTCCTAGTAAAATGAAAAGCACAGGAGAAAAAGTTCATAATGTGTTCACACATCAAAGTCTTTTGGTTCTGACTTCTACTAAAAGAGTGACAAATTAATCCGAGTCAAACAAAGGTCTGTTCTGCTCTTTTTTTCTCTTTTTTTTCTGTATGGTTTGGAATCTCTCAAGCAGGGGTATGGAGGCAATAACTGCAGAAGGGAATTTAAGGGTAAACGAGAGATAAATCAGAATGCCACTTTTATCTAGTCAGCACATCATTTACCCACTTAGATACATCAAATAGAGGAATTTATCCACCTTTTTTATAAAGCACTATAGGATACATTCATAGCCAGTGGACGACATGAACATTACATGAAGAACAGTGATACTCGGGTGAATTAGGAAACAGTAACTGAAATAGCTTTCATTTAATTGCCTGGGGGCTGTTCCATGAGGAACAAACCAAAAAGAGGTCTGTCTACACAGCCAGCAAAACCAGCCCAAAGAGTGAAAGGGAATTCTCCAGTGAGATACACCGGATATATTACAAGAGTTACTTTCCCTTCTCTGTGTAATCCCAAGGTAAAACAGACCAACCCATGCTTCCTAAAGTTGCTTGCTGACTCACCACCTGTGGTTACTCCTGCTGGCCACGTTACCTGTGTAACTTGGAGCTGCCTAAACAATTTTTTCATTTTAAAAAATCCTGGATGAAAATTTAATCTCCTCTTCCTATGTTGTCCTCAGTTTCATTTAAGGATTGGTATGCATTTTCACTTAAATTATTCTGAAAAACAAAGAACATAGTATTTAACTTTAGCATTTCATTAAAGGTGGGGATTAGCTCTGTCTACTTTTGAGCGTCTTATTTAGCTTGTTCTAGAAATTCATGGCTTCCGGGTATAATAAGAGGATGCTATTGACTTAAGTCAGGATTTTATGCACTACACATGGCTTCAGTAGCCATTAAGGAGCTGCTACCCCAGTCCATCTTCACTGTCACACAAGACTTGAAGATTCCCCAGTTCAGATAGGAAAAACAGGCACAGTCTTCCACTAAAGTACCTATGGTAACGACTCCAGATGGAAAAACATTTTGAAATTATGGAGAGCTAGTTTCTACATCTTTGATCACACTGAATACTGCTTGCTCTACAGATTGTGCCACTGACATCAGCAGTTCCTGCTGTAGAGTCAGGTGCTAGAGGGTGTGAATTTGATATCTAAACCTGGCCCCAAGGACAGTTCTAGCACCTGAAGAGGACTATTCTTTTGTAACACAAAAGGAAACATGTTTATCATTCTTTTTGTTATTTGATAGTCACCATTTTAATATTTAATTTGTTTTAATCTTATCACTAAAGTGAAAATTTCGACTACTTCTTCTATTACACTTTTATGATAGCTACTCTAAATTTCACATTGCTCATGAAGTTATGAACAAGATAAATTTGAGTCATGGACTGAACCTAGAAGCTTGTAAATCAAAAGGCACCACAGGTACTGTGTTCTTGTTAGTCAGACCCTAGGATTTAGGTAGGAAAAAATTTTTAAAACACGAAAATAATATACTGTTAAAGTTGATTAGCTGGCTGTAGTCTCCTAGATACAGAAGATTTCCTCCTTTTGCACAGCAGGTGCATGCATGACTTATGCAGGGAAAGCTCAATTTTGTAAAGGTTAAATTTGATCAAATTGATTAAATACAGATTTTTCTTCCATTCTATCAGTACCAGGTTTATGCTTACTGGTTAGAAACCTGTTTCCCAAAAGCAATAGTCATTTCCTTACATTATTGTGTCTGATTGTTAAGTATTTACAATTTCAAATAAAGAAACAATCGTTTTACTTGTAATGTGAAAGTTCATTAAGTAGCCCCCTGCAAAAATGTTCCTGTTCACCTGTGACAAAGAAAACAAGTAAAAATTAATTTCTTCCAGCCCACTATGTTTGGCACATCAATGCTCAGACCAGATGAAATGCTTACTTCAAGTAAAAGTACTTTTTCTTTTAGCAAGTCAGGAGAACAAAATTTCCAAAAGCATCACACACCGAGACAAATAAATTACTTTTATCACTTGGCAGAAACTGAAAACACAGGTCTGGGACCTGCAAACGTTTAAAAATCAAGCTAAACAATACATATATGATTAGCAATGTTGACTTTGACAGGGATTGTTATATAGATAAAGTTAAACACATGCATAAGGTTTGCATAGGACTGGGGAAAAACTAGCCCTGTCGCTGGGAGACCGAATGTGTTAAATTCCCATTTGAAGTGTCTGGTAGCGGATAATGTCCAATACCTTGTGGAAGATACTTGGCCTAGGGGCTAGACTGCTAGCTTACACCTGGGCTGATGGCTGGTGGTGGGCAGGGTTTCAGCTTCTCACCATGAAAAACCTTTGCACCATCCAGGAATTATAATGGAATTTATTCAGGGTCATTAACTATGCAGAGACAGCTGTGAGCACTAGTAAGATTTTCTTAGTGTGAGGATATAAGAATTAACCAATCTCCTAGATTACAGATACAAATCTGTGCTCTGAATCCGTACAGATAATGCTAAATGAATCATTAATATTCTGTATGAAGCAGAAAATGAAGCCGATGAAAGCTGATCCCCCTACCTTGTCATTACATTCTCTATTACCACAAGTTCATCCAAAATTGCAAATCATTACCGCTTCTCCGGCATCTGCCACACTCCACTACTGTCCCTGGAGCACTCAGAGAGTCAAATATGTTTACTAAAGCATAAAACTACTAGCACCACTCATCCATGGTTACACAGACACATCTGAACATTACTTTAAAAGTGTCATAGACCTTATATTTATTGTTCTGAATAAACATTAGTCTCATGAGCAGAGAAGCACCAAAGACTGGAGACTGGTAATTACTCACAGGATAGGTACACTGCCATTAGCTGCAATGAAAGCCTCTCTGTCTTTCCATGTCAGTGGATAGCAGCACTAAGAAACAGTATCTTGCCTCAGACAGGAGAATTTAACTCTCTGCTTCTTTAGTCTTATGTACTTAGGCAATAAGACCGTAACGTTAGTGGATGTTGGACTGGCTTTGACACAAATTGCACTAGACACAGTACACGGATAATTAGCAGTGCATACAGGCTCTGTTTTTAACCCAAGCCTTTTAATGTAAGTCTCAAAAACTAATATTTGGGCCACCTGAAATATTTCATGACATTTTCATTTCTGCAAAAACTGTAAGCCCTCCTACAATGTTGATAAAATTCTGATTTTTTCAATGAAATTTTGGGGTTTAACCTGTTGTAATGTTTATTTTGATTTTAAAAGCTAAATATTTTTAACAGTCTAAAAATAAACATTTCTCTATGAACAATTTTTATGAAAATTCAGCACATTTTCAGAGTCAACAAGCAGAAAAATCAGTTACTAAGCTCTAGCAGCACCATTTTCTGTGAATAAAGATTCAATTGTGTATCTGATATCAACATGCTATAAACAGCAAGGCAATACAAAACTGTTATTTATACTATTATATTTCTAATTAGAAGGGACAAGAATCTTTTCAAAGTGACTTGCTTATAGTTTAATCTAAGTCTGTGGTGAGCAGCAGCAAGATGTCAGAGAAATCAGAATCAAGTCTGATGCTCAGATGTTTCTGTAAAACACTATTTGAAGGACTGTGACCCAGGAAGAAGTACACACATTCACCCAAAACACTAAAATGTGCTGATGCTCGCTGTACTCACTAGGTAGCAGAGACATTTGGTCTATAATACAACAACTCCAAACAACTTTTTAACCCACATCATTTAAGACTACCAAAAGATAGCAGCTGCCTCTGTACTGCCATTCAAAAAGTGTTGGACTCATTGCAGTCTTTCACTGGTGCTGCTACATGAAATCGAGGAAGAGAAGAATAGAAAAGTTAGTAAGATACCAAAGTTTTCCACTATTTTTCTGGCAGCCCCAACACCAAAAGCCAATGTGTGTTTTGGCAGAGTACTGTTTCGAGGCTGATGGGAATTGGGATTATTCTGGTTCACATCAGCTACTGGCCTGACGCAGGGTCTCTGGGCGCTGTCCTCTAAGGGATGAGTTTGGCAGACTGCGACGCTGGAGAGCACCCCTTGCCACGCTGCACTGTGCTGCAAAGTGCCCCCGGGGTGGAAATTGGGGCTGGAGGCTCCACACGCTGGCTGAAACCAAGGAAATGCGCCATAAGGCTTTTTATAACTCGTCTCTCAGCCTCACAGAAGGCAATAGGCAGCCTTTTTTCTTCAGTAAAAATCTGCCTTTCTGCATTGCTCATATTCAGCTCACAATCAGATGCTATGCAGATCAGTGCCCAAAATATCAATCCAGCCAAATGTTTGCCAGAGCTTTAGGGAAACCTTACGGTCTCGGAACTATTTGCATTCTGCGTTGAATGTGCTTTAATTTCAATCCTACCGGCATCTGCTATGCTTTCACAATCTTTTAGATGGGTTACTCGGATTATTAGGAAGTAACTACTGTGATTTGACTTTTGTTTTTACTTTTCCCTCCCCGTAATATGGAAAGGCAGCAAATTATGTCTGAAACTCTGCTAAAAATTGGTTCATCCTCTTCATTTGATTTGGCATTTTGGTTGGGTGGGTTTTTTTTTTTTAGTTTTAGGTTTACTTTCTAGTGTCCACCCATGCCTTAGAAAAAAACAAGTGCCATGCAGATATCTCTCAAGACATATTCAAGTTGGTTTTTATCTTTGGCCTCTGTTGACACCTTTCCTTCCCAGTCTCTGTTCACCTCCTTAGTCACTTATTGCCTTTTCTCCCAAACCCACAAATAAATTGTTCTGCAAAAGGCCTTTCACTGATATAACCTCCTTGCTCTACACCTTTTATTCCCTGAGCCTTTCATTAGCAGCTGCCAGTCTCTTCTATTTATCAACAGGCACCAGTGAAACCCCTGGATTTTCTCTTTTCCTTTCCAGACCTGTACTTCAGATCCACCTGGGCAGTCCAAGCTGGGAAAAGAGGTGGTGATGGCAAAGACAGTCATGGGGAATTGTATTCAACTATGGAAGCAGCAGGCAGCAGCTGTGGTCCTTGAACAACAAAAAGCTTAGAAAATTCACCTTTTTAATTTGTCTAATAAAAACAGATGATACTGGTGTGGGATGGATTCTAGCTGCTTTAGGCTGGTGTTTGGATGAGCAACAACTCAAGGATCCTCAGGAGTCCTCTCTTAAGAGAGTGCTGATTCTCCCTCTGGTTTGCTTTCCAATACTTGGAAAGCACTAATGAGTGTTTTAAATCAAAGCACATCTCAAATATTAATGATGTTTCAATGTGCCTCCTATTTAACGTAAAGCAGCGCATAGCGCTTTTCAGCTGATTTTATTTTTTTTAATAGATTTTGCACTCTAACTGGCATTAACAGGAGACCTCCGAGTGGCATTAACATATTAAGGGTGCTTAGTTCCCTGCCTGTCTTTACCCCAACCACCCAATGAGTAACAGTTATGGTCGAGCTTGTGGAAAATCCTTCCAGAAACAGTTTCAAATGCAAACACCTTTTATGCCCTTTGGTTTAGTGCATCTTTTTATTTTATATTTTATAGAGATTGGCTGTCAGGAGAGACATATCACATCACATTGTTTATATATAACGCCATTACAAAGACTTCATGTTTAGCAGCAGCTCACTAGGGCTGTTTTTCTTTTGGGGGGTAGTTTGTGCCAAAATGAGAGGAAATAGCATTTCCTCCGAGAGTAATGAGCAGCTGGTGCTTTTGCCCTGGTGTTTATGGGATGTAATAGGCACAGTGGCACATTTGGAACTGGTTGGGGAGAAAACTAAATGCTGCTTTCTTTTATCTTTATCACCCCCTTTCCCAAGAAGGTTTTTCAGTTTCTATGGTTTATACTAATTTTAGAAAACACAATAAAAATAAAAACGCAGCACTTTGCCACAATGTAGTCGGATATTACAATGTATGCTTGGTAAAGATGGACTGTTTTTATCAACTGGAATCATGAAAACTAAGACAATAAAATATTTTTAAAACTTCTCCAAATAGTTCTTGGAACAATTAAAGCAAAGGGAGTACATCTGGAAATCATATTTGGAGAGGAACCAGTGAAATTGCCAAAAACTGTACATCTGCTCTTCTGGCCAGTGTCTGACCTTAACTTGTGTGTTCATGGCTGCTATTCTCGTACTATGAAACTTTAATCCAGTGACAGGACAACAGTAGAGGAACTTAAAAAGTACCGATTTCTCCTAAAAAGCATTTACCAGTTCCTCAACCAGTGTAAATTGGTATAGCTCCATTAACTGTGACAGAGCTATGCAATTCTCTTTGGAAACAATATAAACCCATTGAAACAGAACCAGGATCTGCTCCTTTATTCACAGTACTTCAGACCGACTGATTAGACCATTATGGATTGTGAATAGGGGTGGCAAACACTGTTCCACAGATAATGTCCTCTTCATCAGCCATACTAATTGGTATTTGTGGTGATCTTATAAACATTGCATAAGCTAATGATAAGCACTTGATAGCAGTTCAGTAGCCAAAGAGTATTCATTTGTGTTGATATAATGCAGTGAAACACATAATTACCTACCCTTCTTGGTAACAGTGCTCTTTACATGGATCACCATTAATACAAAGAGTTATGTCATTCTCATGTAGTGATGTCATACTGGTGATTTTAGAAATGAGGTTATGGGCAAGCAAGGAATAGTAGTCATCCTAGGTGGTTGCATAAAGCAAACGTAGAAGGGTGCCACTTAGGTATTATTTGGCTAATAAGAAAGTCTAAACACGTGTTTATGGAATTATTTTTGTATATAGTTCATGATTATGTAAAGCTTTAAGAATGGTTATTTACTCAGCATTGCCTAAAATTTGCCACCTAAGTGCAGAGTTGGGCACCTTATTTAGTTAGCTTTTGTTTTTCTCAAGTGATGGCCTTCCACAAAAGCAAAAATGTATGTCAGGCACTCAAATGTGAATTTAAAATCCTGCCATAAGAACCTATTTTGAAAAACACAGGTTTTAGCATTACTCAGGGTAAATATATCGTGGCCAGAACCATGCTTATGGGAACCTCTAAATGGGTTGCAGTTCCTCTGAATGCTCACAGTATCTATGAGACAAGAAACCTCCACATAAGCCTGCAAGTTATTTACTTGGGTCATACTAAATTCTCACAGTGATTCAACTTGGTTTCAGGTTGTGCTGCAAACTGAAAGTTCAGACCTGGTATACTGGATTCAACACATATGAATCATTTTAGGCATGGCTGAACACAGCATTTCTGACATGTTTCTGAAATGAAAGAAGAAGATGTGAGGAGGTACCTTGGACACACCAGGGAAGTGTTGTTCCATGAAGCCTCTTGCTTCATCAGCGTCACCGAGGAGAAGAGATCCTTGCTGTAACTTGGACCACCACCAGCATCACCCAGAGGCTGGCTCATTTAGCTCACAAGGCAGTGCTGGCATTTTCCTCACATTTCCTTACCTCTCCCACACATTCCTCCCTTTGACATAGCCCTCAGGATGTTATGAAAGACAGGAGGTGCTACTGAAGAAATAGTGGAGATCAATCCAATCACCAAAATGTCCCTCTTCTTCCACTGGCCACAGCTTCCTTCACCATCACTTGCTGAGGGTGCCTCAACATGCCCTGTAGAGCCGAGCACTTTGACATCCCTGCAGCTACCTGACCATGAGCTAGCACTGCCCTTTTTCCTGCTTTTTCATGCTGCCCTAGCACCTAAACTTCCTGTCTTGTCCAGAAGTTACTATGACTTGCCTTGCCTTACCGTCACCAACCAGCCTCCTTGGACATGTGATTAACCTCATACTCCATTTACCTTCTCTCTTTCGCTGCAGTATGTGACAGCCTGCCTCCAAAAAGCTCTGCAGCTGGAAGGCTATGAGGAAGAATATACAGGACCATACTTACAGCCATGTATCTCAACTGTTAGTTGGATGGTGCAGGAATATATTGTGCCCAGTTTCCTGAGGAGGGAATTTATCTTGCTTATCAGTGCGATGCTAAGCTCATTGCAACCCCCGCTATTACTGATTCTTCTTTCCTTTTTTCTTTCCTCTGCATTTGGATTTTTTTACATGTTTTAAATAAATTACAATAAAATCCCAGTTAAGCCTAAATCACCAAATCCTGTCCTGCAAAACTCTGCATACTGCAAAACTGTATTCCTTTTGAAATCATTGGATATTTCACCATTCACTTTAGCAGCAAGCCGGATCCTACTTACGCTGATGATTCTTTAAAAAGTACCTTGCACAACTCCTTCAGAGAAAAAGGGGCTGCAGTACTATTTACAATTTTTTATATGATCATCACACAAATTCCCAGAAGAGATCAGGTGTGTTCCAGCCTGTTCACACTGCCCTGGATGCAAAGCAACTCCAGAGTGTGCACCTGAACTCCAGAGCTCCTCTTACTTAGAGCAATTCCTCGTGATACAAAAGAAATGTATCTTTGGAAAAGCATTCCAAGGAAAAATGCAACACATAAGGCTTCTAGTCCCCAGACTGCATGGTTAAATAGCGTTTAGGAATCAAAACAGACAAGCAACTAGTACGAACATTTGTACAATCCCTCCGAGAATGGAGATGGGTTTTCTAACATTAGCAACCTCTTTATGACAATTTCTGCTTCATAAATGCTTTTCATACAGTTCTGCTCCTTCCCTTAAGCTCTTTCCATCTAGTGCACTGGCTCCTTGCTCTCTTTTTTCAGAAGCTCTAAGATGGTACTTGCCAGGGTCACAAGGTTTTGCATTACCTGACACAGGAAGACTAAGAGGCTCTGACAGCAGAGTTAAATTACTATTGGTAACTAATGCACAATATTATTCAGCTTAGCTGATGGAAACTCAGTCACAAGCCCACTGCTTATCATTAAAATCTAGATCTCATGGGCACCATTAGTTTTTTGGGTTTTTTTTATTCTATCCCATCATTTGCCCATGTTTGACATAGTAAAGCCTGCCATGGCTTCACTTGGGTAAGATGGGGAAGAGGCTTATTAAGCTACTGAAAAAACTGCTAAGCAAATCTTGCTACCACTAATCTGTGCAAACTTTCCGTGGTCAACAGATCACTGTCATTTTATGGCAGAGACATAGGAATTCATCTTCTTGCTGGAGTAAGAACATGGCATATCTCACAACCTCTGCCACTTTGCTCCATTTAAGGTAGAAGATTTTTTTATAGTAGTAAATCTGAAGTAATAAATCTAAAGTAATAAATCATCCTGACCTGCTGCATCAACCACCCAGTGGGTGATAGACCTAGCAGGTACTCCTGGGAGTACTTGGCACACACACCAATATCTTCATGAATATAACACAGTCACTTTGACCTCTGGCCCAGGATTAAAATATGCTGCCACATTTCAAACTCCATTTTTTCAGCCTGGGCTTTGGGCTGCTCTGGCCTGTGGGCCTGCTGTAATCCCCTCTCCCCAGGGGTCCAGCTGTCTAGGACCAACATCATGGTTCAGACAAGGCACAACTCCTGAGTCTCTCCCTTCCTACCTAGCAGAGCATATCTTATGTCTTACAGCAAGAAGTGAGCAAACTCATTTTTATCCTGGTAGGGTGTTGATCCTGACTATCTTTTGTGTATCTTCCCCAATAAGTGACTGTTTTACACTTCTGAGTTGTGCTTATCCTGCTTGTACAGTTTCTGTGCTCATGGCAAAATGTGTCTGAAGCAATCACCAGAGGAAGGTTACACAGCCACCTGATTGCTGTGAGGTGCACATCAGGTCTGACCCAAAACCACCAAGAGCCATTTCAGCTACCTTGGGTCGGTGGAGCACAGGAGTATCTCAACAGCCTTGCTGAAACAACTGAAAAAGAAGATGCATAAGCTGCAGCCATTCAAAACACGACCTTTTACTTGGTGTGTGGGGAGACCTGTGAAGCACCTGCCGATGTGGTGTATACGGTAAGTCTACCCTGATAGAAGCTGTGTTTATCATATCCAAAAGTCTTCGAATAGTTGGCAGTCAGCTGGCTGCGGCCCTATGGCAGGCACAGCACCAGTCCACATCCTCAGCGACACTTCGGTAACAATCTGTACTGAATGTACTTATGGCTTTACGT